>CAUYRH010004692.1:0-10812 GCA_963574655.1 Perodicticus potto | reverse complement strand
ACACCTGCTTTTTTCTGTTTTCCATTTGCCTGGAATATAGATGACCATCCCTTTACCTTGAGTCTAAATTTATCTTTTAAGCTAAAGTGAGATTCTTGTATGCAGCAGATATCTGGCCTGAGTTTTTGTATCCAGTCAGCCAACCTATGCCTCTTTAGAGGACAATTTAAACCATTCACATTAATTGAAAGTAATGATAAATTTTTAGAAAGTCCAGTGGACATTTTTAGTCCTTTCCTCACTGTGGAAGATGAAATTTGATAAATAGTTTCTGGGTGTGTTTACTTTTGTGGTGGAGGTTTGTGCTGGTCATTGTGGAGGATAGGTCTGAGAATATCCTGGAGAGCTGGCTTAGTTATAGCAAATTTCTTCAGCATGTGAATGTCATTGAAGTATTTAATTTCTCCATCATAAATGAAACTCAGTTTAGCTGGATACAAGATCCTGGGTTGAAAGTTTTTTTTGTTTTAGGAGATTGAAAGTTGGTGACCATTCTCTTCTAGCTTGAAAGGTTTGATCAGAGAGATCTGCAGTTATTCTAATATTCTTCCCCTTGTAAGTAATGGATTTCTTACATCTGGCTGCTTTCAGAATTTTCTCCTTCATGTTAACTTTCGTGAACTTAATTATGATGTGCCTGGAGGATGTCTTATTTGGGTTGGGTCATGCTGTGGTTCTGAAACTGTCTGCTATCTGAATTTCAGAATCTCTTGGCATGTTTGGAAAGTTCTCTTTCATAATCTCATAAAGAAGAGACTGTGCTTTGTGACGCCACCTCATCGTTTTCAGGTATCCATATAAGGCAAATGTTGGTTTTCTTCGAGTTATCCCAGAGCTGTCTGAGAGAATGATCCGTTTTTGCCTTCCATTTCTCTACCTCTTTGGAAGTTTGGGAACGTTCCAAAGCTTTGTCTTCCGTGCCAGAAATCCTTTCTTCTGCTTGCTCCATTCTGTTACTGAGGGATTCTACTGTATTTCTCAGATCTTTGAGGGCTGCAACTTCTTGTCTCAATGTGTCAAAATCTTTGGTCATTTTGTCTTTGAATTTGTTGAGTTCTTGAGACATCTTTTGGGTCATCTTTTGGATTGCTGCTTGAAATTCTAATTCCATCTTTTCCTCCACTGCGCTGATCTTAGTTGCTATCCAGACTCTGAGTTCAACCTCTGACATCTCAGCCATTTGCTTACTCAAGGGATCTTGTGCTGTATCTACTTTTTCATTTCTTGGGGGAGTTGATCTACTCTGATTATTCATATTGCCAGAGTTTTTCTGTTGATTCCGCCTCATGGTTATCTTTCACTGTTGCCTATTACCGTCCTCAGAGTTGAGGAGGTGTCTCTCCCAGATCACACCCTGGCAGAATCACTCTGTTGTTACTGGATCTTTGTAGGGAGTGACCCTGTGTGTCTAATGATTTCTCAAACCCCGCAGGGTGGAGAGCTTAAATCGTCCTCAGCCTGCTTAGAAGACACTTTAAATTGCTAACTTGGGTTAAGCAGAAGCTTTCCCAGGAAAGTGCTTGTGGCTGGGATCACTCCTTAAGTGGCTATCCACTTACCCAGTGTGCCAAAACCGGTCTCACCCTGTGCCCCTGAGGGCTAAGGCTGCAAGGCGTCTCAGTCCCAGCTTTTAGGCTGCTCAGTCACTAGATTACTCACTCCCACCCGATGTTTGTTCTGCAACCCTGAAAGTGGAGCTTGCCAGGGCAGTTCTCCCACAATGGCTCCACACAGCCCAGAACCAAACTCTGGTAGCACGGTCTGGCTCAGTGGCCCAGTCTGGGGCCCCAGACAACACTCAAAGACCCCTGCACTCTTGCCCAAGTTCTCCCAAGGCAGTTCAACCGAGTGCAAGGTCCAAAAGAAACTCAAACATCTCACAGGCAAGGCCTTTCCAGCCTGCAGTCCCACTGTTGCCCCACCCACAGCTACCAACAGTATTAGACCGAACAAACACATGCAACCACTTGCCCAATCTCCGCAGCTTTTGCCTTCCTCAGGGTATCCAGAAGTCTCATGCTGTCACCCTGTGTCCCCAAAGGGAAGTTTCAGGGCAGATCCCACCTGCCAGAGATGCCTGAAGTCCTCTCTCCCCAGTCTCACCATGCCCAGTTGCAAGGAAGCTGTTACTCAGCCGCCATCTTGCCCACCCCCACCAAAACTGGATTATTTTAAAGCAAATTCCAGACAGCAGGTAATTTCATCTATAAATACAGGGTGTCCCCAAGGTTGTCAAAAATAGGAAAAGTTAACAAATTCATCATATTTTATATTGTATATTTATATATCAACATGTAGAGAAATATTTTGTAAATTTTTGTAATGAATATTTTGTAAATAAAGGTACATTTAGCTACAATTTACCATTTTCCCTATGTATATATCTCAACCATTAGGACACCCTCTATGTGCCTCTATGAGCACTCTTTTTAAAATATGAACTCAAAACTATGGTTGTGATGGGGCTAGGCATGGTGGCTCACGCCTGTAATCCCAGAACTTGGGAGGCCAAGGCGGGTGGCTTGCCTGAGCTTACAGGTTCTAGACCAGCCTGAGCCAGAGCAAGACCTCATCTCTTAAAAAAAAAAAATAATAATAAGAAAAGCCAGGCATTGTGGTGGGTGCTTGTAGTCCCAGCTACTTGGGAGGCTGAGGCAAGAGAATCGCTTAAGCCCAAGAGTTTGAGGTTGCTGTGAGCTGTGATGCCACAGTACTCTACTGAAGGTGACAAAGTGAGACTCTGTCTCAAAACAACAACAACAACAACAAAAACTACAGTCACATCTTTAAAAATTCAAGTAATTTCTTAATATTGTTACATATTTCACCGGTATTTAAGTTTCTGCCATTGCCTCATGAGAGAAAGTTTTCTGTTAGATTCCTTGGATTCAGACCAGCGCAAGACCCAAACAGGCCCATGTGGCACTCGGTGGCCGAGGCCCTGGGGCCTCTGAGTCTGCAGCCTCCTGTGCCCTTTGTTCCTTTGTTCTTTCTTCTCAAAGAAGTCAAATAGTTTGGCATCGGCCCCCATGCCCTGGGTAGACTGGGAGATCCAGAGGCGCAACCTATCCAAACTCATGTTTTTGACTTATTTTTTTTGTGAAACTGCTAGGCTACTTCACAGCTGCAGCAGGCAGGCCCTCCTGCAGCAGTTCTGCTCAAAGTCCCACTGCCTCCCTCCTCTGGGTGCTGAGATCAGTGGGTAGTCTCCTTAGCAGAGGAGAGCTGGGAGCAGATTATGATTTTGGAGGGCCGTGTAGCTGCCAAGTGGAGAACTCAGATCCCCCCTCATGTTCAGAATTGGATCATCCAGAGGAAGTGGCCGGGGGGCAGAGAGAAGAGGACATACTAGTGAGATTAAAGACATAGAATGGACAGCACTTAGCCAGCTACCAGCTGGGGGAGGACCGTGACTTTTCAGCCAGGTGCCTACCGGCCCCAACTTGAAGTCACAAAATAGAAACCAGATGGGTGAGTGAGCCTGAGAGCAGAATGGCCCTGAAGGTGGTTGAGAGGCAGAGGGCAGGTTCTGCACTGGACACATGGAACTTGAAAGCCTGGCATAGGCTGAGAGGGATGTCCAGTGGCTGCTGGCTGGCCAGGGCTAACCCTCAGAAAGAGTCGGGCAAGGAGGGGTGGATCTAGGAGGCAGATACAGCCAGAACTGAAGCCCCAGGAATGAATTAGAGCTCTCAGGGCCTGGAGGTGGGGGGGACACACAGGAAGGGGCAGGGCCTCCAGAGCAGGGAGAGGAGAGTCCTGCCCCAGAGTGGTCAGTGTCCTGTGCTGCCCATTGGTCCAGGGAGCACTCAGCACACATCCATGGGATCCACCCACAAAGTGGTGGTAGTGGTCTTGAGGGTGCCACAGTGATGGGCAGAGAGCAGGCAGTGAGGGGAGGGGACCTGGACAGCAAGCAGAGACATCTGCTTTCCATACTACCAGTAGCATGAAACAAGGGTTTTACCATGGGAACCTATGCAGCCACCTAGGAAAGCTGCCTGGTGGTGTGGACTGGCTTGGAATGGATGTCTACCCACCTCTGTACTGCAGGTGGACACCCAGCAGAGACCTGAACTCACAGGCTCCACGATAGCAAGAGGGGCCACAGTGTGCCCTCGTGTTCACAGCAGCCACATCGGCAGCAGAAAGAATAAATGCATCATGACCCATGGTATGGCAGAATCCTGCCTTGGCTTAAATGTCACCTTCTCCATGAACTTTCCCACAACCAGCATCTGGTTCTCCTCACCCAGCCTTGGTTTCCTCTGTGACTCTTAAACCACCGTCTGCTGCTGCGGGCGTGCTACTTACTTAGTTGTTGTTGGATCCTTCCTGTGAAACAGCTCCACATGCCAAAGATTTGGACTTTTTTTCAAATACCCCCAGAACCTGGAACAGAGTTTGTCATACAGTAGGCCCCCAGTGAGGGCCCTGGTTAGGGTCTATTCCAATAACGGGGAGCCTGTGCCTTACCAATTACAAAGCATCTTAGTACCCCAGTCGGGAGCCTCTGTTTGCATCCGGGTCGCCTTAGGTTTGCAGAGCTGAGAGCAAACAACTCTGCAACAGGGCATTGGGAGTCAGAGGCAGAGAGGTGCTCTTCATGCCTAAAATGTCTTCTTATTTCGTTGCCACAAGATTCCAGATTCCACTACTCCTATTCTTTGGGGTTTAATGCACTCTTCAGGCTTCTCTTTCCAAATGGAGATGTTACCAGGCAGTTTGCACCAGGGGACTTGGCAGGGTGACTGTGTGGATGGGGCTGGCCTGGCAGGGCCATTCTGGTCTCAGGCTCACTCACCCATCTGGTTGCTGGTAGAGGTTGGCAGTCTCTGAATCCTCCATGAACCTAACCTTGTACTCTAGCAGGCTAGCTTGGGCATACCTCCATGGCAATCACAGAGAGGGAGGAGACAAAGAAAAGGGAGAGAGAAAGGAAGCTGAAAATGCTCTTGAGGACCAGGCTTAGGACTGATACACTGTTCTCTGTGCTCTTTCTACCCGCCACAGACAAGCCATGAGTCAGAGGGTGGAGAAACAGACTCTATCCTCTGATGGGAGGAATTATAAAGTCACATTCAAAGGAAGTGGATACAGTTAAGGGTGGAGACTTAGGGCTATCTGAGGGTTATTAATCTTTCACACTGCTTCCAATTTTCTTTTTAAACCGAGGATGAGGTAAGAAAAATAAATACATAAATAAACATAGACTTCAACTAGGAGTCAGTCTCTGGGTCCATTTCCTGTCAAATGAGACATTGAGCTGCCGTGCAGGCAGCCCAGCTACTGACTGGACCACATGGAGAGCCTAGTAGAGCCCAGCCTTCCCGCCATTCCCCCAAGCCACCAGCTGAGTGAGGAAAGCTGTCCCGGGCACTACTGAACACCCCAGCAGCTGGTTAAGTGCTCCTGAGTGACCCTAGCCAAAACCATGTGGAAGAGAAGCATCACCTGATGGAGGTTCACCCAAATTCAGACCTAATAGAATGGTGCTGTTGTAAGCCTTTGCATTTTGGGATACAACAAATACCTGGGCCAGCACATTGAAGCAGGCTTGTCTAACACCAACACCTCCCATCACAAAGGACTGGACTTCCAGAAGATGAGAGGCTGGGCGGCGCCTGTGGCCTAAAGGAGTAGGGCGCCGGCCCCATATGCTGGAGGTGGCGGGTTCAAACCCAGCCCTGGCCAAAAACTGCAAGAAAAAAAAAAAAAGAAAAGAAAAGAAAATGAGAGGCTCAGTTTGACAGCAAGGGAGATGGTCCCACCAAGGACACTTTACATGGCCTCATCTTTGGAAAATGAGAAAAGAGAGTCACCCAGCAAGTCTGTGGTGATGCTGGGACCTCTATGGCCTGTCTTGGCCTGACAGAGCACAACTGCCACCCTGCCTGAGGGCCTGCTTCCTTCACCCACAAGCCTTCTCAGCAGCCTATAGAACACATCATAATCAAGCTCCCTCACTTCCTGACTACCAGAAAGAACAGCTTTCTGTCCAGGGCTTATTATTCCAGTCTTCCCAGGAGACGTCATTTATAGCATGAATGGCTCTTAAGCTGCCGGAAGTGAAGGTGAGGCATCTACTGGGTTATGTCCAGAGTGAGTAATTATTGGCTTTCTGTCCTTGTTCCTTCATGTCCAAATTACATCCACAGTTTGGAAAGCATGTGGTTTATATTCAAACAAAATGCAAACACAGAACACAATAGGAAGTATGCTGTGATTCAGATGCCTGGCCCCCACAGGATCTGCCCCCAGACTGAGTGCCCTGAGCCTTTGTGCAGAGCCCTGAGCTTTTATCTGAAGCCTCATGGTGGTAGATCCACACTGCATCCTCTCTGCGTGGTTTGTGGTCCTCATGTTTGCCAAGCATTCATGTTTTGTCTCTCTTCACCTCCTCATAGTGACTCAGCACTGTCCTTATTTCAACTATAGCTGTTTTCAAACAAGTGACACCTGCAAAACTGTCATGGGCAAGCTTTCCCGGTAGGGTCTCTCCACAGAGCCACAGCCAGACCAGCAGGCCCACTGGCAGTGAGTCCAGCTTCTAGCTGTATTCACATTGTTCTGCACAGTGTTTTAAGGGGTGTGTGTGTGTGTGTGTCAACATTTAAAAATCAAGATTTTCCTAAAAACAGTGGCAGTCACTGTAAATCGATTTTACCAACTTAAGACATGTTTCTCTGCTTCTTTGATTTTAGACAGGGCAGCAATGGGCCCAACCCAAAGACTACATTTCCCAGGCTCTTTTATGACAAGGTGAGACCCATGTGACTCAGTTTTAGCCAGTGGGATGGAAGTGGAAGCCAGTGGGTGGGCCCCTTTTTCACTTCCTTCTTTTCTTCTTCCATTGTTGGGAATGAGGGTGAGAGGCTGGCACTCCAGCAGCCATCTTGAACTATGAACCGACCTTGATGGTGGAAGCCAGGTGCTGGGATGGTACAGCAGAAGGATAAGGAAGCTGAGTCCCTGCTGACTCTAAGAAGCCACAAGACTAGGCCTGAACTACTTGCACTCCCATATGTAAAAATCAGCTTCCTTCTCATCTTACTTAAGCTACTAAATTATGGGGCTACTGTTAAAGGTAGTAACGTAATCCTGAGATACTGTCTCTCTCAAAAAAAAATCAAAATATCCAGGAATCTGAGAATATGCTCTTTTCTAATTTGTAACAGCTATATTGAGATATAATTTACATACCATACATTTCTTTGATTTAAATTATACAATTAAGGCCAGGTACCCTAGCTCTTGCCTTTAATCTGAGCACTCTAGGAGGCCAAGGTGGGAAGATCCCTTGAGGCCAGGAGTTTGAGGCCAGCCCGAGTAACATAATGAGACCCTGTTTCTACAGAAAAGTAAAATAATTAGATGCATGTGGTGGCTCACACCTGTAGTTTCAGCTACTCAGGAGGTTGATATGGGGGGATCATTTGAGCCCCAGACTTCCAGGCTACAGTGAGCTATGATGGAGCCACTGTACCATAGCATGGGTGACAGAGTGAGACTCTGTCTCTTAAATAAGATTTTTTAAATGAAGGGTATAGTTCTATAGCTTGTAGTTATTCACATCTGTCATCACTGTACACAGCACCACTATCTTCTTCCAGAACATTTTCATAAACTTCAAAAGAGAAGTCCTATCCCATTAACTGTCGCTCTCCAGCTCTCTCTAACCACCATCCTCCTATGCCCCTGGAGAACTCTCATCTACTTTCAGTCTCTGTAGATTTGCCCATTCCCAACATTCCATAGAAATAGGGTTGTTCATGTTGTGGCCTTTTGCTCTAACTCCTTTCACTTTGCATGGTGTTTTCAAGGTTCATCCATGTTGGACCACAGTTTCTGGTCCAAGAAATCTCAAGACTGGAAAGTACCCCTGCCAGAGAGTGCTGTAATCCTGTCTCATTTTGATCCACAGAATAGAGCTGTGAAATGGAGAAGGCAGGCATTGTCTTCCTCACTTGCTAGAGGAGAAAAAGGCTCTGTTCATCTGAGTCATTTGCCTAATGTCCCCAAGGGCCTTCAGTTCAATAGCCTCCCCTCACCTCCAGGCCATGCTACTTCTGAAATGTCTGTTGCACAGAATAATTGGAAATCACCATTTTGTCAAATTCTTCAAGGTCTCGAAAGTTCTAGATCAGCAACAAAGTGGCAGGTGAAAGGGCTTAAACAGTCTTTTACTATGGCTAACAGCTGAGGCCCTCCCCGGCCCCTACAGTCTACCAGTGGTTCTCAACCTTCCTAATGCCGCAACCCTTTAATACAGTTCCTCATGTTGTGGTGACCCCCAACCATAAAATTATTTTTGTTGCTACTTCATAATTGTAACTTTGCTACTGTTATGAATCGTAATGTAAATATCTGATATGCAGGATGTGTTTTCATTGGTTGCAACCCACAGGTTGAGAACCACTGGCACTGACCAGGAGACAGAGGATAGAGGGAGGCAGAGACTGACCCACAGACCCCAAGACGGCCCCGGGTTCTAGTTTGCACTGGACTGTTCTGGGAGCTGAGCCAAGACCTTTGTCTTGCTCTGTTCATGGGGGCAAAATGAGAATTTGGGTTCAGTCTAAGGTCTGCAAACTAGCATGCATTGTTTTGGGGTGTTCAGTTTCACTTAAACCTCTGGCACGTTGTCGGGGAGAACTGTGACGTACAGCAGAATGAACTTTCTCTGGCTAGTTTCTGTTTTTTCACCTCACACTGAGTCAGAGCCAGTGAACTGTTGCTATGCCTGAGGCTGTTGGTGAGCCTGGGCTGGGGCAGAGAGGAGAAGAGAGGGTGTAGGAAGCTGGGCTGCTCCTGCCAGGGGGAACTCCCAGCACAGGGAAGGTTTCCTGGAAGAGGTGCTTTCATGGTCAGGCCTGGAAGGGCAGGTGGAAGTTTTCATGGGGGCATTCCAGACTGAAGGAAAAGCTTAAATGATAATAACCTGACCTTTATGTGAGAAAGGACAGTGGAGGAGAAATCAGGAAGAAATAACTTGTGGGGAAACAGAGTAAACATACTGTCAGAGACATGCAAATTGACAGCCTCCGTGAGCTATTTTTTTTCACTCCCACTAAATTGGCAGAGATAAGAAATGTCACAGTACCACGTTTTGAGAGAGATCCTGAATAGCTCACCCACAGCTGGGGGGTGTGTAAATTGTCATAAGCAGTTGGGAAACAATAGGGCATTGTCTTGCCAAATTGCACGTTCTCATTCCCGATGTCCCAGCAATGCCCTTCCTAGGTGCACACATGCTTCTGGCAATGTCTGCAAAGACGTTCTCAGCAGTTCGCAGAAGCGCTGCTCCTAATGGCTAAGACTGGAAACCATCCCACTGTTTCCCAGCAGGTGAAGGGATAAATACATTGGAGTTTAGTCACACAGTGGAAAGTGGAATCCTATACAGCAGTGAAAAGGAGCCAAGTACTGCTGTCCCCAGGCAGACCTTGGGCTGACTCCCCCTGGTAGAAATTGTGTGATGGGTCCGACCCTAAATCAGTCATGGCTGGGCGAGAATATGCCACTTGCAGGAGCCAGGCAAGCCTCCCTTCTGAGGCTCCTCTGAAACCCAAAGGGCTGGGTTGAGGGTAGGGCAGGAGTGGTTCCCCGAAGAAAAGAGGGGTGCTGTAGAGGACCATGTAGGTGCCCCCCAAGCTCCCCTGCATGACTTTTAACATGTCTTGCGCCCCCTGCCCTGGCTACTGTGCACTGTGGGGGGCTCCCGCCTGGGCTCCTGAGCTGCTGGCTACTCCAGGGGAGAGCCTCTAGAGTCCAGGTCTCTATCCCCACTATCCCGGCAGCCTGCACAGGAGGGAGCAGAGAAGCTCAGCTCTTTTGCTTCCAGGGAGGACATGCAAGGTGAGCCTCACTCCTGAGAGCTGCTTCCTTGACCACCCTAAGATCTCAGCCTGGTAAGTTTCTGGTTCTGCTTCCTTCATTCCCTGACCAGTTTCTTCACCAGAAACATTTGAACCTCTGACTCAGCATCTGTTTCTGGAGGAATCAGACCTAAAATGGGAACTATTTTATCAAAAGGAAAGTGAACTTGTGCACACTATAAACGCAACAGATGGCTAGAGGAATAGTGGAGAGAATTGGATTTTACAAACACATAAATTGCCAAACCTCTGTGGACTTCAGCTTCCTCGGTTAAAAGCTAAGAAGAGGCGGTTTATGGAGAACCAGGAAACAGTCACGTGGGTGGCCAACATTGAGAATAGTCCAGGAAAGGCAGGACATTTTCATCAGTCACAGGGAGGGGGGTCACAGAGAATGTCACCACCACATCAGCAGGGCGTGGAGAAAATGACCCTGTCCTCCTTTCTGAATGGGACTATAAACTGGAACCATCTTTTTGAAGAACAGCTGATAGGACCTACAGAAACATTAAATAGGAACTCCCTTTGACCCAGTAAGTACACGTCTATGAATTTATCCTATAGAAATATTCACACAAGATTGCAAAGAAAAGTGTACAAATGTGTTAATTATGGCACTGTTTGTGATAGCCACAACTTGTCAACAACTTAAATGTCTTTCATTTGGGGATCGGTTAAAAATGACAAGGGAGTGTATGAACCTGGATGGAAGTGGAACACATTATTCTTAGTAAAGCATCACAAGAATAGAGAAGCATGAATCCCATGTACTCAATTTTGATATAGGGACAATTAATGACAATTAATGGCTTGGGGGGGGTGGGGGAAGGGCAGAACAGAGAGAGAAAGAATGAGGGAGGGGTGGGGAAAAGAAGAACACAGAGAGGGAAGGAGCGAGGGGTGTGCCACACCTTTTGGGGGCAAAACACGATTG
>CAUYRH010004691.1:0-64651 GCA_963574655.1 Perodicticus potto | reverse complement strand
AGGACTCCCTGGGCAATTGAAGCAGCATCAAAAATACACTACTAGCTGGGCAGCGCCTATGGCTCAAGGAGAAGGGTGCCAGCCCGGCCCCAGCCAAAACTGAGAAAAAAAAAAAGAAAAAGAAAAAGAAAAAAAATACACTATTGGGTCCTGATCAAATTTTTATTGTTTATAAATGATCAAGTCTCAGTTATTTTGTTATAGCAGCAAGAAGAGACTAAGACACGCAGGAAGAAATTAAAGTATCTGCAGCCCACGCAAAGACGCCTCCATTTCATACACATGCTGGGACAATAGCCCTACCCTGGCCAAAGTACATTTTTATAAGGTAATGTTCAACCACTGAAAAACAAAAAAATTTAAAAATCTTTACTAGTTAAATTAGAGAGCAATCAGTCACTCTGTCCACTGTTGAGTTTACCATTAAAGAAATAATATACAGTTCCAGTTCTAAGCAATGCCCATCTACTCACCTACTAAGTAAGGTTAAGATCCTCAAGAATTCCATTAATGGCTCGGCACCTGTAGCACAGTGGTTACGGCACCAGCCATACACCAAGTTGAACCCGGCTGGGGTCAACTGCAACCAAAAAATAGCTGGGCGCCTGTAGTCCCAACTACGCCGGAGGCTGAGGCAAGAGAATCACTTAAGCCCAGGAGTTTGAGGTTGCTGTGAGCTGTGATGCCACAGTACTCTACCGAGGGCAACTTAGTGAGACTCTGTCTCAAAAAGAAAAAAAAAAAAGAATTCCATTAATACAACCATGGAAACTTACACTTTTTTTTAATTAATTTTTTTTTTTTTTTGAGAGAGTCTCACTCTGTCACTTGGGCATCATAGCTCACAGCAACCTAAAACTCTTGGACTCCAGAGATCCTCCTGCCTTAGCCTCCCAAGTACCTGGCACTGTAGGCACCTGCCATAACAACGCCTGGCCATTTTTCTATTTTTTAATAGACAGGGTCTCGCTCTTGGTCAGACTGGTCTCAAACTCCTAAGCTCAAGTGATCTGCCCTCCTTGGCCTCCCAGAGTGGTAGGATTATAGGCATAAGCCACCATGCCCAGCTAACTCACACACTTTTTAAATCTAGTTTTTAGTTTCTTGCTTTATTTAAGTTTGCCAAAAAGCACTTACTTCTTAAAATGACACTAATTTAAAAATACAAATATAATCTAAAATTGGATTATCTGCCACTGATTCTTGGTCACGTGTCACTGATTCTTGTCCGCCTTCAGAGATATGAATGAATCTAATGCTTAATAGGTCTAATTATATGAAGAAAACTAAATTATAGTTACACGTGGGTCCATACGAAAGTTTTGAGATACACAAAAATCCACAAATGTAAAATCCACACAGACAGATACAAATCAAGCCCTCCCAACAACACAGATAAGCTAAACAAGTTGAAGTCTGCAGGGGTGAATCAGAAAGGGCAATGTCAAATGTGTTTGCTGGATGTGAAATAATGCACCCTGACAGTCTGTCTCAAACTCACAGTGACCCGGTAGTTCCTGAATAGGCTTTTCTCTCCTCTTGGAGAAACACATCCCCAGCCAACTACCAAGGTCATCCAAAAAATAAACCGGAACTCTTAATTCAGCCCAACCGTGATAAAGAATGAAGGAAGGTATAAAGTCGTCTATTTAACTGCCCGGCAAAAATGTCACATACGAGCACACGGCTTTATGAGGTGATGGGATTTGTGCGTCTATGCAAAACCGTTACTGAAGAGAGGACCTGTCTTACTGTGGTGAAACACATAATATGAAACTCGTCATCGTAGCTGTGTTTAAGTGAATGGTCCGGTGTGTTCGGCACGTCCACACGGTTGGTGGTCTGTCTTTGTACTCATTGAACAATGATTCCTTCTGCCCTCCCCTCCCCGTCTGTGAATTTTATAGAATTCATGAGTAGACTCAGACAGTATTTGTCTTTTTATGGCTGGCTTATTTTCCTTATTTACGGTATAATGTCTTCGCATTTCATCCCTATCATGGCGTAAGATGAGATTTCCTTCTCTTCCGAGGCTGCGAACATCCCCCTGCATGCACACGACGTTTCCCCGGCCGTTCATCTGGGACAGACACGTGGGTTGCTTCCACCTCCCGATCACCGTGAAGGGCGCTTTACTGAACGAGAGTGAGCATCTCTCTTCCAAATCCTGCTCTCACGTCTTCTACCTACAGACTCACGCGGCACTGCGGCATCTCATGGGAAGTCTCTTTTGAATTTTTTGAGGAACCTCCACACTTAAGAAGGTGACTGATTTAAATTCATCGTTAGAAAAGTCTTACTACCTTTACCCTGTCTTCTTTTCATTACAAAGTGTGAAGATTAACAGTCTCCCTTTTGCCTGGGCTAGCAGCAAGCTGCGAATCAAGTTCCACTCTTACTGCTACAGACTCTGCTGGTCCTCACAACCTGCATGCCTGTGCGACGCTGGGGTTTACTCAGCTCTCTGGATGGCAGGGGACTCCAGCCACTAATGAGAGAATTCGCAGTGGAGACAGAGGCTACAAGGATGCAGGTACAGGCGGATGAGCCCACCCCTCGGGGTGGCCACCACAGGGCACGCGGCTGTCCAGGGCAGTAAGACCACTCCCGATGATACTGTGATGGGAGAGCGATGTCCTCACACATGTGTCTAAACCCCCTGATGTGAACCATGGACTGAGGTGATAAGGGTCTGTGGATGTGAGCTCCTCAGCTGTACCAGGCGTCCCGCTCTGCTGGGGGACGCTGACAGTGAGGGAGACGGTTCCCGTGCAGAGATGCGGGCATGTGGGAAATCACTGGAGCTTCTTCTCATTTGCTGCGAACCTAAAACTACTCTAAAAACACAAACGAACACCATCTCAAAGCTAAGGAAGGCCCTCTGAGATCCGGTGCCTCTTCCTACCGCTGTCTCTGCAGTTCCACCCCCAGTGGCCGGGGGCCTACACCCTTACTTGTCTTTGTGTTAAATCGGCAGTTTGCCAACTTTTTGTTCTCAGGTTCCCTTAGGCTAAAAATTGTTGAGGCCCCTGAAGAGCTTTTATATGTGTGGGTGTCAGTACCACCCACACATATAAACATATATGTATGTTTACATATATATGTAAAAATCATGTACACATATATAAAAAATATGATATTAGAAATTAAAGCTGAGGCTCGGAGCCTGTAGCTCAGTGAGTAGGGCGCCAGCCACGTACACCAAGGCTGGTGGGTTCCAGCCCGTCAACTAGACGACAATGACAACTGGAACCAAAAAATAGCCGGGCGTTGTGGTTGGCACCTGTAGTCCCAGCCACTTGGGGGGCTGAGGGAAGAGAATCGCTTAAGCCCAAGAGTTGGAGGTTGCTGTGAGCTGTGACGCCACAGCACTCTATCAAGGGGGACATAGCCTCTATCTCAAAAAAAAGAAAAAAAAAAAAGAAATTAAAACTGACATAATTTTAAAATTTTAAAATATAAATTCATTAAAATAACAGTAACAAATTTATTGCCTTTATATAAATATCGATCTATAAAAATAACTATTTTTTACAAAGAACCAATTTAGTGAAGGAGTGGGACTGTTTTCCACCTTAGCAAATCTCATTAATGTCTAGTTTACCAGAAGACAGCCCCTCATTCTGCTTCTATGTTCAATCTGTGCACCTGCTAGAAAATGAGAGCGGCAAAGGCCAACAACATCTTCATATCATTATAAAAACAGCTTTTACTTATAGACCACGGCTTGAAAACTACTGGCATCGGTGATGGATCGACATTAGGCTTTGCTTAATCTTCATTTCAGATTCTGTCAGTTTACCTACAGAGTTCAAATAATTTGTTCGTTTTATAATTATGAAAAGAGGCTTTGCTGGCTACCAAACAATGGGACATTCTCTCATCCGGGAACTGAGGGGAAGGTGCCTTTTGCCCTCCTGTCAAATGCCTGGCGACTCTAATCTTTTCTGACTACATGTATTTTCATAAGCTGAGGGGAGGAATGCTTTCACTGCAGTCCCCCAAGCCTTGGCTCTGAACTCCATAACAAAGTCCTGACCACATTTCTAAGCAGAAGGGCATATGCCACAACCCACGAAAACATCTGAAACAAAAGAAGAAAAGATAATTAGGTTTGTGCAACAACAGCATCTGTGAGCCTCTCCAGATTCAAAATATCACCTACAAAAGAGTCAAATTCACATTTAAAAATACGTCCTCTAAATTCTTGTTCAAATTCAGTTTTACACAAGAAACGAAGCGAAGCCTGGGTCTCTCCCTACAGAGGCTGCTTCCCTGTGTGCCCCGTCCAGCCCCGGCCTCCCTGCCGGCTCTTCTCATCAGCGGCAGCATGCTTTGTGCTTGCCCGTCCTCAGGCCCTCAGCGCCCACTGTAGGTAGTAACCAGACGCAGTGGCTTTTCAACAATATCTCTCCCAAGAGGATGGAACGGGGAAGGTAAAAGAAAAGACACACGGGTTTGGACGCACTTCTAAGACGGGCTCTGGCAAATTTCGGAATCCTAAGGACAAATGGTTTGAGCGGGGGAGGTGCTGCCGCTGAGGCAGCATCATACAGAGACAGCTGCCAGCTGAGCATCCTGTGCCCTATGAATGAGGATGCCCTTTCTAGAACAGCAAAAGAGACTGTCTACTTTAAATGACATTTACACATAATAAAAATTCTGCTGTACTAGTAAACAGCAAGTAACATGAGATGGGTTTCTACAAACTCTAGCTGCCGATATTCTTTACATAGAAGAAATGGCTCAAAACGTTTTGAAAAAATGATTCTGAACAAAAAAGCCACTTGCTGAAATTAAAAGTTGCTTATAGCTGATGTCATGATATTTAGCCTCTGTTGAGGCTGGAGACTACTGTTCCTACTTATGAAAGCACCTGGTGAAAGAAGTTTGGATCTTTGGTTGTTACGTTTTGATTTTCCTGGAGTTGTAGAGTTTGTAAGGGATCTTAAAGATGACCTAGCCCAATGACGCGTTCTTTCGACAGAGAAACTGAAGTCCAGAGATTCAAAGGGCCTGTCCCCAGGTCACAGGCTTGGTTTCATAGCTCCAGCTTACAGCTTAGGTCTGTCTTCCGATTTTTTTATCCTCTGATAGTCTGACTCATGCAAACCTCAAAAAGCCCACTGAAAATGATTTTGAAACCCAAGATAATATCTCACCGAATCCCCAAGAGCAAAGGAAAAAGTTTCAGTGCAAATTCGTAAGTCACTACATTCTTTAGAGAATCCAAATGACAATACGTCACACACACACACACACATAAAGACACCCAAAGATAAACAGAAACCACCACACACTCTTAATGCCTCCGCGGTGATCCATTACCCAACCCTGAGCCCTGGAAGCAGGACCCCAGGGCGGGCTGCGCGCTGACCAGCGAGGCTGCAGACGGCAGCAACACAAGCTCAGCTTGGAAGTTATTTTTGCAGCTGCCTCTTTTCCCCACCCGATTTTTCCTACACATTCAGTCATCAGATTCTTACTATTCTCATTATGCCCAGGCCCCTTCCAATACATTTCCGAGTAAGCCACATTTATTCCCAACAGTGACTGGCCAGTCCCCAGCTCCCAGCCTGTGATCCAGTCTCTCCCCTTCCCTAATTCCCATCACTTTTCAATCCTGTCCTTCTAGGTAAGGTTGATTCTCTGCTCTCACACAATGCCCCGGGCAGACTGGGTCTCTTCCTCTCTCAATTTCAAGAGGCTCCGCAGCTCTCTGAGGTCACTGTCCACAATCTGCATTAAGTCAGAGCGACCTGATCATTCACTTCACCTTGACTCAGAGGTCACTGTCCACAATCTGCATTAAATCAGAGCGACCTGATCAGATCACTTCACCTTGACTCATAGATTAGAAGGATGGAGCTTTTTTGTCTTCCTAATATGTGTTTCTACCACATGTCCAGCATTTTCCCCAATATACAATGTATGAGAAGTAATCAATAAATATTTGTAAAGAAAACACATTCCTTGTTCTTTCTTTCTTTTTTTTTTTTTTTAAATCAAGCCAAGATTTTAATTGTACTACTTACTGCCAAACGCACTCTGGCCTCAGGGCCTCTGCGTGGCCTCTGACCCCGTGACCCCGTCCTAAACGCTCTCCCCAGACACCAGCAGGTCGTCCTCCAGCCTTGACACCTTCTCAATTCACCTTATCAGTCCACCTTTACAAACTGCCATCCATTCCCTCTGCCCCACCCTTCTATTCTCCATGTTCCCCACGGCACCTACCACCTGTATGACCTTCTCACATACGTGATTATGTTTCTTATTTTCATAAGCTTTACTAAATGCAACAGGAACATACAGAAGGGTTTGTTCGGTAAGGGAGGGCATATTTTGTTCACTGATGCGTATCAAGCACCTAGAAGACCAGCTGGTACATAGTACGTGTTCACTATGTATTTATTTTAAAAAATATATGAAAGAATAAAAGTGTTGGCCAGGCTTGGTGGCTCACACCTGAAATCCTAGCACTGGGAGGCTGAGGCGGGTGGACTGCCTGAGCTCACAGGTTCAAGACCAGCGTGAGCTAGAGCAAGACCCTGTCTCTAAAACAACAGCCGGGTGTTGTGGAGGGCGCCTGCAGTCCCAGCTACTCGGAAGGCTAAAGTAAGAGGATCACTTGAGCCCAAGACTTTGAGGGTGCTGTGAACTGTGATGCCACTGCACTCTACCAAGGGTGATAAAGTGAGATTCTGTCTCAAAAAAAAAAAAAGGGCGGCACCTGTGGCTCAATGAGTAGGGTGCTGGCCCCATATACGGAGGGTGGCGAGGTCAAACCTGGCCCTGGCCAAAAATAAAAAATAAAAACAAGAATAAAAACATTATTTTAAGTTAAACTATTTAATTTACACATAGTGGCTCTCTATTAATATACTTTTGAAATATATGAAAATAGTAATACATAATATATTATATAAACATTAAGCATGACTTTTTTTTTCAGTGATTGCTGCATTAAACGAATGGGGTCATTTATTATTTTGTATTTTCATTTAGATAAATCATCAGAAAAAATCAAAAAAAGAAAAAAAAAGAAATAGATAAGCCATCAGAGAAAGATTAAAAACTTTGCTCATTGATATCTCAAGGGGGTTCAGTGCTACCTAGTAGATTTAAATGAAAATACATGTAACTGGACGTTCAAATATCAAAGAAAAGAGGAACAGAGCCTAATTGCTAACCCATTACTTTTCCTAATCAATGCTGATAAATAGACCTCTATATGCCTTTGACTCGAATCTCAGGACTAACCAATGTTTTACTTGTTGGGTCGACAGAAAAACACAATAACATGTTGCTTTTTCAAGCTGTTTATAACAACAGGCTTCATGCTGAAATGTTATAATTATCTCTTGTACTGAATTTAAATTTGCAAATTTTTCAGTCTTCAATACTAACTCAAAGAACAAAATACGCATTTAGCAAGTAAAAAACCAAAAAAGGACAGCTAACAATACACGTACAATTCAGTCTTACTAGTCAAAAATGGTGCTCACAAGAACCAAACTAGTTTAAGAATGATGAATTAGCACTGAATGGAGTTAAATTGAAACCATTTCCACTCAGATCAGGAACCAGGCAAGGTTGCCCATTGTCTCCACTGCTTTTTAACATTGTAATGGAAGTCTTAGCCATCACAATTAGGCAAGAAAAGGTGATCAAGGGTATACAAATAGGGTCAGAGGAGATCAAACTTTTGCTCTTTGCAGATGATGATTGTATATCTGGAGAACACCAGGGATTCGACTATAAAACTCTTAGAAGTGATCAAGGAATACAGCAGCGTCTCAGGTTACAAAATCAACACTCATAAATCTGTAGCCTTTATATATATCAATAATAGTCAAGCTGAAAAAACAGTCAAGGACTCTATCCCTTTCACGGTAGTGCCAAAGAAGATGAAATATTTGGGAGTTTACCTAACAAAGGATGTGAAAGATTTCTATAAAGAGAACTATGAAACTCTAAGAAAAGAAATAGCTGAAGATGTTAACAAGTGCAAAAACATACCATGCTCATGGCTGGGAAGAATCAACATCGTTAAAATGTCCATAGTACCCAAAGCAATGTACAATTTTAATGTAAAGCTCCATTGTCATACTTTAAAGATCTCAAAAAAAAATACTTTGTTTTATATGGAATCAGAAAAAACCTTGAATAGCTAAGACATTACTCAGAAATAAAAACAAAGCAGGACGAATCACACTACCAGATCTCAGATAATACTATAAATCGATAGTGATCAAAACTGCATGGTACTGGCACAAAAACAGGGAGGTAGATATACGGAACAGAATAGAGAACCAAGAGATGAACCCAGCTACTTACCATTATTTGATCTTCAATAAGCCAATTAAAAACATTCAGTGGGGAAAAGATTCCCTATTTAACAAATGGTGCTGGGTGAACTGGCTGGCGACCTGTAGAAGACTGAAACTGGACCCATACCTTTCACCATTAACTCTCACTGGATTAAAGATTTAAACTTAAGACATGAAACTATAAAAATACTAGAAGAAAGTGCAGGGAAAACACTTGAAGAAATCGGCCTGGGCAAATATTTTTTGAGGCAGCCCCCGCCCACCCCCAGGCAATTGAAGCAACACCAAAAATACATTACTGGGATCTGATCAAACTAAAAAGCTTCTGCACAGCCAAGAACACAGTAAGTAAAGCAAGCAGGCAGCCCTCAGAATGGGAGAAGATATTTGCAGGTTATGTCTCCGACAAAGGTTTAATAACCAGAATCCTTAGAGAACTCAAACGTATTAGCAAGTAAAGAACAAGTGATCCTATCTCAGGGTGGCCAAGGGACTTGAAGAGAAACTTCTCTGAAGAAGACAGGCGCATGGCCTACAGACACATGAAAAAATGCTCATCATCCATGGGCAGTGCCTATGGCTCAAAGGCATAGGGCACCGGCCCCAGATGCTGGAGGTGGCGGGTTCTAACCCAGCCCCAGCCAAAAACTGCAAAAAAAAAAAAAAAAAAATGCTCATCATCCTTAATCATCAGAGAAATGCAAATCAAAACTACTTTGAGATATCATCTAACCCCAGTAAGATTAGCCTACATCACAAAATCCCAACCAAACCAGAGATGTTGGCGCGGATGTGGAAAAAATGGTACACTTATGCACTGCTGATGGGAATGCAAACTATTACGTTCCATTTGGAAAGATGTTTGGAGATCACTTAGGGATCTAAAAACAGACCTACCATTTGATCCTTCAATTCCTCTACTAGATATATATCCAGAAGACCAAAAATCACTTTGTAATAAAGATATCTGCACCAGAATATTTACTGCAGCCCAATTCATAATTGCTAAGTTATGGAAGAAGCCCAAGTGCCCACAGACCCACAGATGGATTAATAAATTGTGGTATATGTACACCATGGAATATTATGCAGGCTTAAAGAAAGATGCAGACGTTACCTCTTTCATGTTTACATGGATGAAGCTGGAACATATTCTTCTTAGTAAAGTATCTCAAGAATGGAAGAAAAAGTATCCAATGTACTCGGCTCTACTATGAAACCAATTTATAAAGCTATAACCCAATTACAGTCCAAGAAGAAGGGGAAAGAGGAGAGGGAGGGGAGGATGGGTGGAGGGAGAGTAATTGGTGGGACCACACCTATGGTGCATTTTACAAGGGTACATGGTAAATTTACTAAGTGTAGAATATAAATGTCTTAAAACAATAATGAAGAAAATGCAGTGAAGGCTATGTTAACCAGTTTGATGAAAATATTTCAGATGGTATATAAAACCAGCACATTGTACCCTCCCCCAAAAAAGGCCACTTTCATTACCTCTAAAATCTTCCCCATGTTCTACTCAACCCATCCCCTTACCACCAACCCTGGGCAAACATTGCTCTGTTCTCCAAGTTTTGCCTTTTCTAGAATGTTTTGTATGGAATCTGTGCAGTCTGACTTCTTTCACTTAACATAATGTATGTGAGAATCATTCAAGTTGTTGTGTTTAACAATGGCTCTGTTCTCCAAGTTTTGGAGAACATTGCTCTGTTCTCCAAGTTTCGCCTTTTCTAGAATGTTTTGTATGGAATCTGTGCAGTCTGACTTCTTCAATCATTCAAGTTGTGTTTAACAATGGCTTGTTCTTTTTTTTTTTTTTTTTTGTAGAGACAGAGTCTCACTTTCTCGCCCTCGGTAGAGTGCGATGGTGTCACAGCTCACAGCAACCTTCAACTCCTGGGCTTAGGTGATTCTCTTGCCTCAGTCTCCCAAGTAGCTGGGACTACAGGTGCTTGCCACAATGCCCGGCTATTTTTTTGTTGCAGTTTGGCCGGGTTTGAACCTGCCACCCTCTGTATATGGGGCTGGCACCCTACCCACTGAGCCACAGGTGCCACCCAGGCTTGTTCTTTTTTATTGCTCAGTACGATTCCATTGTATGTATATACCACAATTTGCTTACCCATTCACCTAATGAAGGGTTTTGAGTTGTTTCCTGTTTGGGGCCATATTGGAGATCTTAAGTCACCTTTCTCAGGAACTGACAGAATACAAGACCCATTTCATTAACAACATAAAAAAATTTGGGATTGATTACCCAAGGCTGTAGTGTGCTCTAACTGCACCTATGAATAGCCACTGTACTCCAGCTTGGACAACGGGGAGACCACTTTTCAAAAAAAATTTAAAAAATCCTCCACCCCACAAATTGTGCTATTCCCTCTCCCTGATTTGCTTTTCTCAAGGGATCTGCATCATATGACACATTTTCTTGTGTTTTTATTCATTGCCTACTTTCCAGAAGAATGCAAATTCCAACCAGAAAGCAACATTCACAGCTGTATCTCAGGGCCCAGCCAAACACCTGGCATATAGAGGGTGTTCAAGAAATATGTACTGAATGTGAAAGTCCTCAATCTCTTCCAGGTGCGCTGTGGGGGTCCCCATTCTTCTACACAGACCCCTCTACCCTGTGGGCTTCCTGGTTTCAGACCTGTCCCACACAGGCCTGAGTCTGCTTTCTAGAGCCACTCCTGACACCCAGGAATGTTGTCAGATGACAGGGGAGTCCCTTAGGAAAAACAAGAGGTTCCACTGAAAACTAGATCTGGGTCCTCCTCCTAATGGTTCTGGAGAAATAGGTTCTATGTTATCTTTCAAGATGGCTTTGGGTCTTTGCCACTTACCAGCTGTGAGATCCCACGGGTCACTTCACCTCTCGGAGCGTCAATTTACTTATCTGTCCAATGGGAACAAAACAACACCAGCCTTACAGGGTGATTGTGATGGCTGGGGAAAATTACCTAGAGGACCAGGGTTTGCCCACGGAAACGTTGTCACTGTCAGAGGCCACTGATAAAAATTTTGGCAGCTTTCTGGAGTCCCCAGGGGTCCTTTTAAATAAGGTTGAGTTGTTTGTCGCCTTATCCTTTTTCACTGGAAGGGGTGGCCCGCCCCCTCCGCCCCGCGCGGGTCTCCTAGCTCGAGTCCCACGCCCCACCTCTCCCTGCACCTTCGCCCCGCACCCTCCCTCGCTCCTCGCCCCGCGCCCGCCCGCTCCCCGCGCTCTCGCGCCCGCCCGCTCCGTGCCCGCTCGGCGCTCGCTCGCTCGCGCTCCCCGGCGCCGGCTGCGGAGGGAGCTGTTCTGCCCGCAGCTGGCGCAGCGCGGGGGCGGCCGCGGGCCCGGGCGCCGAGCATGAGCCGCCGCCGGCGCCGGCCGCGCGCTGCTCAGGGCCCGACTGCGGCGAGAGGGCGACGCGGGAGTGACGCTGGCCCGGACGGAGGTAGGCAGCGGCCGCCGACCCTCGGTTCCTCGGTCCCTCCCTCCTTCCCTCCGCGGGCGTCCCCTCCGGTCGCCGGCGCCGGCAGGGCGGGGCGTGCGCGGGCCCGGGGTCCCGCCCGGCGCGGCCGTCGTGGGGCCAGGAGCAGCCTGCGGGCGCGGGTCGGGGGACCCGCGCAGGGGAGGGCGTCCCGGAGCCCGGCGCGTGGAGTTGCTGAGAACTCCGCCCCGGGCTGGACGGCGCCGGGGCCCCCTGCATCCCTGGCCTCTGCAGAGCGCCGGGTGGCCCGGGCCGGGCATGGCGGGAGCGCACGCGGCAGGCGGGCGTGGGCACCGCGGGCAGGTCCGTGCTCCGGGCCTGGGGTGGGGGGAGGGGGCTGGGAAATCTGAGGAGCTTGGGGCTGCGCAGTTGGAAGTTTCCATTTGCTCTTCTGCATTCTGGGGCCCGCGGTGGCATCTCACGCCGTTGCTGTTTGGTAAGGAATTCGGGCGTGAGCTCTGCATTTTAGTGGAGAGGGTCAGGGGCATGGCGAGGTGTCCCCCTCTGCCCCGTGGGCAAGGGTCATTTGAAGGACCGCGCTCTCTTTGCCCCGGCCTAGCCAACACGGGGACTGAGGCAGGTGCTGCTGGTTCTCGTCTGAGCGTGTGTGAGTGGAGGAGGGTCTCCTGCTGTCTAGGAGGGATGCACTGGCAGGTTTCTGCCCCCTGCATGTTTGGCTGCCTCTGGACCTGTGCAGCGGCCAGCCTTTTGGGAGCCACCTGAGGGCTGAGACCTGGTGATGTCCAGGACTCCCTCCCTCCCTGCTCAGGGCAGTGAGCCCCGCCCCTTCCCCCCTGGGGTTCCCGCTCCCCACTGAGGTCATTCTTCTCCCACTGTAAGAGCAAGGAAAGGGTCCAGATGGCCACCAGCCCCAGAGCCCGGCGCACCTGGGCACAGGAATCTCAGGGAGGGAGGGCCCTTGTCTGCTGTGTCCTCTAGGACTCTCCCACCGGATGCAGTCTTCCCCAGCAGTCTTCTCCAGTCCTAGGTCCTGGCCCTTCTCTGCTGGGGCAGGAGGCCTGGAGAGCAAAGCAGCAGTGCCTGTCTGTTGTGAGCAGAGCGCCAAGAAGCCAGGAGACCACTGATCTTGGCTTGTGAAGCACGGGTGGGCCTCTCCAGGACTCAGTTTCCCCAACTGTGGACTGACCCCATGGTATTGATTACTTCTGAAGGCATTTCCTCTGTGATATCCAGTAACACTTTGCTTGAGAACCTCAGTCCAGGAAGAGGAGACCCTGGATTGGTGGGTGGGTTCCCTGCCCCTCCAGCCTTTGTTCTTGGGGCTTGGGGCTGTGGTGACCCAGCTGGAGGCCTTGCCCCTGAGAAGGGAGTGAGCAGTATGCCACCCTCAGGCTCCTCTGTGAAGTGCAGAAGCTTCATACTCCTGCACATGGTCCCCCCAGGTTTGGGAGACCAAGCAGGTGTCCCCAGGTGTGACTTGGGCCCCCAAAGCCAGCCAGTGACTTTGTTTTTTTCTGGAAGACATCTTCAAGCTGCCAGCCTGATGGCTCCCTTCCACCTGGCAAATTGTGGAAATGGAACAGTTCACACAGAGCAGAGGGGTTTTTTGGTGTAACTTAGCAACTGCAGGCAAAGGGGGAGGAGAAGGGAGAAATGCCCGTCACACACAGCATTTGTGCTGGGCAGTGGCTGGGGCCCAGGCTGGGTGGGGAGTGCAGTGCTGCGCAAGTGGCTCCCAGGCAGTGAGGGGGCTCAGCCAGGGCAGGAACAGACCCACATGGAGGAGGCAGACCTGGGTGTGGCCTGTGGCTGCCTGCCTCCCCACCTGTAGAGTGCGCAAGGGCAGGACTGGATAGCTTTGTTTGGTCTTTGGTTTTTAGTCCCAGAACTATGCATTTCACAGAAGCTGGATTTGTCCAGTAGGTCAAGTGAAGGTGCTGTGTCCAGGTACGGCTCGGAGGCTAGGTGGGTTGATGTCTACCCCACTCCAGAAGAGGGGCTCTGGGCTGCAGGGGATGGGTTCTAGAGGTGTAGCTGGGAGAGGGGAGGGAGACTCGGGCATCTCCCAAATCCCTCCCTGCCCCCCTCAAGGGCTTCTCCCTCCTCTCCCTCCCTTTTTTCCTTCCAAGGCCATCTGCTTCAGCCCTGGTCTGCTCTGGCTGTTTTTTTCTGAGAGCTTCCAAATGCTGAGCAGAAATCTGCCTCCTGTAACTCCCACCCACTCCTGGATGCTTCTGGGTTCCTTTGCCCTCCTTGCCCCCCTCCTTCCTGCAGATGAGTGTTTACTCAGTGAGGGTGCATGTGGGGGGAGACGCTGAAGTGGTAGCAGTGAGCCCACGGCCATGGGGAGGGCCTCTGACACCTACTGGTCACCTGCAGGGGCCCCTTGCCCTTAGAGGCCTGGGGAGCACTAGTTACCCTCTTCCCGGGTGGTGTGTCCCTCTCATCACCTCCTGGACATGGAACCCCGGGCTGTGGGTGTGTGTAAGCGAGTCCAGAGTGGGCTGGCTGCAACGAGCCCCTTCAGACATCAAGGACACCAGGAAGTTCCCATCTAACAACCCGAAGCCGTGTTCGGGAAGATCAGCTGAGTGAAGGAAGCTAGAAAGCCCTTTGGCGGCCTGGCCTGCTCACAGTGTGGGAGGGCTCAGCCTCAGAGACTCATCTCCTGAGACAGCTGGCAGTGGCTGCCCCAGGTGCTATGGACAGAGGGCTTGAGAGGACCGACTGTTAGGATCCACAGGGAGCGTGGGGTTTTGGGCAGTTGAATAGGGAGTGAGCAGTCACGTAGCCTCAGGTGTCTGAACGCTGTGCAAAAGTGGCTCCTAAGAACCCTTGGCACTTTTGGACATGATTCAGGGGAATGCCCTGTGGTCCTGCTCTGGGAGGCTTCTCTATACCTTATTCATTTGGCATGTAAATGGCTGGGCATGAGGTCTTTTGCCTGCAATCCCCATTTTGGGAGGCTGAAGTGGGAGGATCACTTGAGGCCAGGAGTTATAGACCAGTTTTCCTTTTTAGTGTTACCTAAAAAGGAAAAGTCTATACATTTGTCACAGAAGCTCCTCAGGGGCCTCTTAGTACTGGGATTCTGACAGAGGGCAGGAGAACAGAGCCTGTACTCTCCCTCCTAAACACTAGGTGTGGCCTGGGCCGGACAGAGGCCAGTGCCAACTTAAGGAAGAGAGATATGAGCCCGAGTCTCCCTGACTCCAGACTGGGCAGCCTGGGGTGGGTATTTCATGCTTGGGATGCACAGGTGTCGCTGCCTGGTGGACAGGACCTCAGAGGTGATGTTATTTGCGTAAAGCTTCCCCCTATCTTGAAAACAATACAAACTTTGCCTGGACGTTCCCCGCCTTGCCTGTGCTGGCCGTGAAGATGTGTCCTCTGCTTGCTTCCTCCCATGTCCTTGCCTCCCCGCCCACTCCCAGCCCATGCCAATCTGGCATGCACCCCCTTCTGCTCAGGGAAACCTTCTGGAGAGGATGTGAACATCCACTGGCCCCACTCCTAGGCGCCTGTCTCCTTCTGGTCCCCTGGCCTTCCTGCAGGCCTCCTGTGTCCAGGAATATTCAGTGTCTCTCTTCCTCAGGATCTAGGTCCAAGCACCCTCCTCAGCCACAGCCTTGCTGGTGCTGATCCATTCCCAACTCCTGTCAACCCTAGCCTGTCCTCTGGCTCTGGAATATGTGTGCCTGTGGCATGACTCCTGGGCTACCAAGCACTACATCCAAAACAGATAGGTAGTGAGTCTGACCTCTCTCTTACTCCCTCCACCTCTCATTGCACACTGCCACCTCTGCCGGCCAGGCTGCCACTCCCTGGTCTGGAGAAGTTGCAGCAACATCCTTCCCCTGGAGTCTCTTTCTCCACTCGGGACTGGGACTTGGACTTGAACTTGGACTTGGCCTCTGCTGGGACCCTCCTCCAAGTTAGCCCCTAGCCTTCTGAGGATGTCTTCTCCCCACCTTCCTGCTGTGGAGGGTGTCAGAAGAGGGGCCTCTTTGCAGTGTGCTGCCCCGATGTACTTGTCTGTGACCCCTTGCAGTCCTGTCTACATCAAGCCTGTTGGCCCCAGCTGCCAGACTCAGCAAGCATTCGTGGGATGTGTGTAGAGTCTCTGAACACTGTGCGTGGTGGGCAGAGGCACAGATCTCTGTGTGGGAGCGTGTGTGGAGGTGCTTGGGTGATGCTGCAGCCATCTCTTCAGGGAGAGGAGAGGGGAGCAGATCTGAAAGCTCTGGGATAGGCAAGCGGGTTGTCCAGGGACCTGCACCTGTTCAGGAAGGAAGAGTGGGGCAAGCATGGGAGGCCAGCACCCTGCTTCTTGTTCCCACCACTTCCGTTTCTCCAAGTGTCACCCTTAGACTCTACCTTGAAGAGAGAGTTCTCTCTGGATTCGGTTGCCGTGGCAACACTGTTAACAAAGAGTAGCTTCCGTGGAGGAGGCTGGCTCACCCAGAAGCTGAGGGGGCTGGGAGGGGGTGCATTCTGATGGGTTTGTTAGCAAAGCCTGTTTTCCCACCCCCAACAAGGCTGTCCAAATCTGGTGGACCCTCCCCCACCCTCTGCCAGCAGGGCTCTCCCCAGACCCACCCAAAGTGTATGTGACTTAGCTTGGATTCCGTCTGGGTGTGGCCTGGATCCCAGCCACAGCTGGGGCACGAGGCAGGCCAGGGAGGCTTCCTACTTGGAGTAGGGGGATGTGCCCAGCCCTGGCCCTAGGCATTTCCCAGGATGAGGACCTGTATTTTGTCACTATAGAAATCTAGACCTAGAGCCCCAGATCTTTCATGCCTGGGACTTCCCTGCAGACTGGTCCTGTGCCCAGCCCTTTCTGTCATTGAGCTCTGGATAAGTCTTCCTGGGCTCCGTTTCCTCTGCGGTAATGCTGTGTAGCCCCAGGTGGGTGCTGGGTGAGGGCTCTGCAGCCTGGTAAGATGGGGGCCTGCCCTGGTTGCTAGGACCGAGGCTCTGTCCAGAGCTGGGGGGAGGGAGGGAGGGTTGCAGGCTGGGCAGGTGGACCAGCTGGGAGGATTAGGCTTGGATGGGTTTGGAGATTCACACAGAAGGAGCTCAGGCAGTTCCTGGGGGTGCCTTGATGCTTTCATGAGTTAATTACTCATAGCAGGCAGGAGGCTGCGTCAATTATTTATTTTATTATTGTTGTTAGTAATGGTTGGTTTCCACAGGCCTGGATTAGGAGCGGAGTCCCCCCTCCAGGCCAGGCTAGGACAGGTCAACATCAGCTACCCATGGGAGGAGCCCATGTCCTGCCCACACTGTGCACTGCTCAGTTCCACTCCGGGGAAAAGGGCCTCCCATCCTCTGTGTCCCTCTCTCCTCTGGCCTGGGTATCCCTGGGAATCAGGCTCACCCTGACCAAGCTGGGCTGTGTTGCACCTGCTGTGAGGTGACCTGCGGGCACCTGGACCACATCACCTGGCCTGCAGGGGTAGGGATAGTGAGGATGCTCAAGGACTTAGGGGAGCAGATGACACTGGTCTGAGCTGGCAGGGTTGGCCAGGGTTCTGAGCTGTTCCTCACAGAAAGGCCAGGGCAGCTGGAGCCACATCCCAGAGTTGCCAGGGCCTGGCAGGGAGATGCTCCCAGCAGGAGAAGTCTGATGGGCACCTCCATGAAAGCTGCAGGCAAACTGGCCATGAGAATACCTCTCCGGATGTCATAGCAACACTCAGACCATGTTTTCTGACTACAGTGAAAGAAATTAATAGCAAAAAGGAACTCTAAAAAAGTAAAATGTTTAGAAAATGTATAGCACATGTTTAAATAATAGATCATAGTAGAAATTATGGGAATTAGAAAAAGCTTGGGATTAAAGGATAAAAATATTTGGGGTGCTTGTGGTATGCTGCTGTCATGGCACTACAAACGTGTGACCTGCTGACTGTGTACCACAGTTCAGGTACCCCCTCCCCGTGGCCCCCAGTAATGAGCAAATGCTGGGAGGCGGGCACCTCGGGTGGACTCCTGGCCAGTTCTCCTGTGGCCTGCAGGAGCCTTCCAGCAGTGGTGCCTGACAGAGCATCAATCCCCAGCTTCTCCAGGGCCAGGTCTGAAGAGCTGTGTGGCCTGTGCCCGTGCGAAGACCTGGGCCTGTGGAACAGCTCTCCGGCCAGGGTTTGGCTCCAGGTCCATACACTATCCTCAGTCCTGAAGGGCAGGATGCCAGACGTGTCCTGAGGTTGCACTGAGATGAGGAGCTGTCCTATGTGAGTTGAGGGGGGACACCGTTGGGGAAAGACCTGGGAAGGGCTTCCCCAGGCAGGACCAATGCGAGGCCGGGCTGAGGCGGCAGAGTGGAGAAGGGAGGGAATGGTTGGCAGGGTGGCAGTGCCAGGGCTTGGGCCTGGGTGTGCCCTGTGTGTGCAGGGGCTCCGTGTATGCACGTGCACACTCAGGTACTGGGAAGGGTCCCTGGCCAGCCTGCTGTCCTAAGGGCTTAACTTAATTCACACACAATTTAATTCAAGTGCCTTTTTTTTGCCTGAAGAGAGGCAGAAGCAGACTTCTAGCCCAAGTCTGTCCCCCGTGCCAAGGAGGAGGGGACC
Source organism: Perodicticus potto (assembly GCA_963574655.1). Lineage (NCBI taxonomy): Eukaryota > Metazoa > Chordata > Mammalia > Primates > Lorisidae > Perodicticus > Perodicticus potto. The sequence goes on along the minus strand of CAUYRH010004691.1, from coordinate 46,303 downwards.
GGGTGGCATATTATTTCTCTGGTGCTTCCCTTCATCTTCCTGTACCTGGCTTCTGAATACTTTCCCGTGTCCTCTCATCTCATCCATGCCTTTGAGGATTGTGACTTAGCTCAGTCCCCTGACACTGAACCTGGGAGGGGGATTCTGATGCGAGGGGTTTCAAGAGGGTGTGTGCACTCTCAGGTGACACACAGGAGAGGCAAGCAGCGTGTCAAGCGGGAGGAGGCCAGACAAAGGTGCAGCTGTAGGTGAGGCCACCTGGCCAGCGGGCAGCTCTGGAGGCTAAGCTGCACACATGGTCTTCCTCCCTTTGGAGGCAAGGAGCTGGGGTCTGGCCTCTGCCTGTTGGTTACTGGGGAGGTTGCAGGTGTGGGTGGCTGCTGCATGCCCAGCTCTGGGGAACCTGGGTGGGCTCAGCAACAGGTTCCAGGGGACACTGTCCCTACTCCCAGGCAGGAGGCTACCTGTTTTGCCTGCTGTTCCTCCTTTGCCTGGTCTGCTTTGCCAGTCCTTGGAGGGCTCAGATGCACCCTCAGGTCTTACCTTCTCCGGGTACACTGTCAGTACCTTTAGAGTCTGCCCTGCGTTCCTTGTTGCTGGGCCCCAGGACCAAAGGCTGTGTTGGCTCTTAGGGTACATAAGAGATTGTCTGTCTGTCCAGGGAAGGCCAGTGAGGGCAGTGCAGGACAAGGGGCACTGACCTGGGGTCTGGGGCCTTTACACCAGCCCCAACCGCTCTGCCCAGGCCTGGTGGGGAGGAGGGGTGTGTCCAGTGAACTCTCCCTGGTTTCATAGGAAGGCCAGCTCCAGGGTGGTGGCACTTGGGTTTGTCTAGAGAGCCCACCAGGTATGGAGAGGCTGTGCTGTGTGGCGGATGATGATGGCCACTGTAGGTGTGGGTGGCATAAGAGAAGCCAGAGTTGTCCTGGGCCTACAGATTAGCCCTCGAGAGCACTAGCCAGCAGCCCACCTGAGCCTGCCAGACCCCTCCAAGCTCCCAGCTGTCCACATCATGCTGCTGTCCTTCCTAAGGGGCCATCCACCTGCCATGGCCTGCAGTGCTACCCCAGGGAAGGCTCGTGCCCCTCTGGTGTCAGATGTGGAGTGGCAAGTATCCCTGGGGAAAATGGAATACCAGGTCGGCCATGAAGGATGAAGGCAGGTGGCATAGAGATGTCTTCACCTGACCTGGCCACTGACCTCAGGCCTCCTGACAGGCCAGGCCAGCAGGGGTAACCCCCACCCACGGAATCCCTCACCTCAAGATCAATCCTGCCCACCTACTGAGATGACACAGGCTGCTAAGTTGACTTAAACTGAACTGTACCTTAGTTGCCTCATCCTCAATGACCAGTGGAGGCGACCCCAGGGACCCAGGCTTTCTGAGAGCTCACACCCCACCCCACCCCGGCTTCCCCTGGTATAGGTGTGGCTTCCGCCTAGGATGGTAAATGAAGAGACAGTTCTCCCCCAGGAGAAACTGGGAACTTGGGTACAAACTGGAAACCTGTCTGACCCAAGAGGTCTCTGAGCATCTGGACTGTGACCTTTGGAGACCTACATGCCTTTCCTGGACTTGTCCCATCCCTTCACCAGGCTGCAGCCATGTGCCTTGGCCAGAAGCACTGACTGCTTGGTTTACTAGGTCTTGGACAGTGGCAGGAGGAACAGACTGAGGCCCCAGAAGTCTGTCCTTGAGGGGTACACCATTCCCAGGCCAGCAGGCACAGCCAGAGCAAGGCACACGAGCCCCCTGTGGAAGCCCAGGGGAGGGAAGCTGGGCCACAGTCAGACATAATACTGCCGGTATGAAAATGGTAAATAGCTTGGTATAGCACCAGCGCTCACATTGGGGAACGTATACGTCCCAGGCCTGCTTCAGAATGGGGACCCTGTCATTGTCCAGCAACCCGTGCAGCCGCTGGCCTTAGGAGAGAGCAAGGAGGCCCGGGGGTGGAAGGGACGGCCCCTACTCTCTCAAGTAGGAGAATGTCACTTCCTAGGATAGGCCTGTGGGTCAAATGGGACTGAGGTACAAAGGAGGGGTGGCTGTGACACCCACAGGAGGTCTCAGCCCTCTGCCTCCCAGCTGGGCCCCACATTCCTTCTTCTCCACCAAACACTGTTGGAAGCAGGACCCCAAGTATTTTGGGCTGCTCTCCTGATGTGGAAGTGCAGCTAGCCACAAGTGGGCCCAGGTGGATGAGGAAATTGTCACTTGTGTATCGGGGATGTCTGAAGGGGTTAAGGACCTCGCCTGCAGCCAATAGCTAAGAAGTGGCCAGTGCAGGGCGTGGGCCCAGGCCTCACTGCTCCTCCCACATCACCATCACCTGTGGAGCTGCGTGAGGGACATGTTCTAGGTTGCCCCTCACTCTCACCTCCTACCTGAAAGATGAACTTGGGCAAAGCCATTGAAGAAAGGAAATGTGACCTGGGGAGAGATGTCTGATCGTCCACCCATCCACTGTGTGAGGTGTGTGCCAGGCATGGGTTTGGGGAGTGCAGACACAGTCTGAAAATAGACAGAAATGAGCATGATGACTCAGGGAGACAGGGAGTGGTGGGGGCTTGCATTTGGCCTAGAGAGATTAGGGTGGTCTCCATGGGATGGCCACGTTTGAGCAAGGCCCTGGAGGAAGGGCGGGGAGGAAGCTGAGTGCATATCTGGTCACTGAGGACTTCCTACAGAGGGAACAGTGAATGCCAGGCCCTGAGATGGACACGGGCTGGTAGACACAGGCATGATAAGAAAGCTGGGGACATGGGCCTGAGGTTCATGGCTCATCTGTGTCTGCATGTGGACGGTGGCAGTAGAGGCATGTGCCAGTCTGCACCTGCCATGTCCTGAGCCCTGATGGGGAGAGCCACGTGCCTCCTCCAGGTCAGACAGGAACCAGACCCTACCTAAGGGAAGGGGCTGAGATTCTTGGAGTTACACTGAGTGTGGGGTTCCCTGGGAAGCCAAGAGATGTGGCACATGAGTCTCTGCGCAGGCCACTCTGGGTCTCTGACCCGGTGTACCTCACCTTTCCTCCCACAGCCCCTGCACAGCTATGGGAGCCCCATGGAGCTATGTCCCCCCAGTGGCTGCTTGCTCCGCTCCTCCTGTAGTAGGCTCCTGCTCTTTGCAGGCCCATTCCTTACCGGGTCCTCCACAGGAACTCCTCTCCTAAAGCCCTGTGACGTTTCTGTTGCTGCCCTCAGTGAGCATTTTGGTTTCTTTTATCTGAAGGCTCAGCCATCTGACTGCAACCACGCTGTCATTTGTAAGTGCCTCCCTCCTGCACTCACTCCCGGCCCTGGCTGGGTGTCCTGTGGTCTCTCGCATGCTTTTCTGAGCCCCCCGCCACGGTCTCTGCCTGGGCCTTCGGGGCTGGTATCCTGGCTGGGAGTGTGGAGGCTGAAGCCCACCTGGTCTCCGGGACCTGGAAGGTGCTGGTGGCACTCTGTCTGTCTCCTCTTGGGCCTGAGAGTGTCTCCCTCTTTATGCTCCTTGCTGCAGACCTGTTTCTTTTGCAGGGCTCTTGGCCTCTGTCCCTCCACCTCAGCTTGCTCATGGCTGTCTCTTGCCACCTGAACAGTGTGTAGTGGAGCGGGGAGATGGGAAGAGAAGGCGTTCCCTGTGCTGAGGCTACAGCAGCCTTCTCTGACCTGACCTCCCTTTCTGTGTGGAGGCAGTGCCGTGGCTATGCGTGAAAGTTGGCACTTCCCCGACAGGAAGCACGGTGCGGCTGCTGTACAGCAAAACTATACAGGGGCGGTGGCGGTGGCTCAAAGGTGTAGGGCGCCGGCCCCATATACCGGAGGTGGCTGGGTCAAACCTGGCCCCGGTCAAAAACTGCAAAAAAAACCCCCACAAAACCCCCCCAAAAACAAAGAAGCTGCAAAGCTGCGACCTACTAGGCGAGTAGTGTCGGACAAGTTCTTTGACCTCTCTCTAAGCTTCAGGTCCTATGCAACATAGAGAGGAGGGTAAGTTCATTCCCTTTAAAGATTAACTGTGGCAATCTATGTAGAGTATGTGGCATAGATGATAGCATGGTAAACTCAAATGGGAAGTGGTGGTGTGGTGATGGATATGGTGAGGATACTGGTGATATCCGCTGGAGGTGGTGGTGATGGTGGTGGTGGTGATGGAGATGGAGGTGGTAGTAGAGGTGGTCGTGGTGATCATGTAAAATGGAGGTTTATTGTTAGTTGTGATGGAGGTGGTGGAGGTGATGGTGTTGGAGGTGGTGATGGAGGTGTTGGTGGTGTTGGAGATGGTGGTGATGAAGGTGGTGATGGAGGGAGTGGGGAAGTGGTAGTGGAGGGGGTGATGGAGGTGGTGTTGGTGTTGGAGATGGTGGTGATGAAGGTGGTGATGGAGGGGGTGATGGAGATGGTGGTGGAGGTGATGGTGGTAATGGAGGTGGTGGCGGAGGTGGTAGTGGTAGAGGTGATGGTGTTGGAGATGGAGGTGATGGTGTTGGAGGAGGTGGTGGTGTTGGAGATGGAGGTGATGGTGTTGGAGGAGGTGGTGTTGGAGATGGAGGTGATGGTGTTGGAGATGGAGGTGGTGTTGGAGATGGAGGTGGTGGTGTTGGAGGAGGTGGTGGTGTTGGAGATGGAGGTGATGGTGTTGAAGGAGGTGGTGTTGGAGATGGAGGTGATGGTGTTGGAGGAGGTGGTGATGGAGATGGAGGTGGTGTTGGAGATGGAGGTGATGGTGTTGGAGGAGGTGGTGGTATTGGAGATGGTGGTGATGAAGGTGCTGATGGATGGGGTGATGGAGGTGGTGGTGGAGGTGATGGTGGTAATGGAGGTGGTGGTGGAGGTGGTAGTGGTAGAGGTGATGGAGCCGGCTCATAGTAGAGGTGTTATTGCTGTTGGTGGTGGTGGTGATGGTGGTAGAGGCAGTGGTCATGGGAATGGGGAAACATTTTATGTGGATTTCTGGACTATTCTGGCTGTAAAAGCTTTCTAAAATGCCTTTCTCAGGCTGAGGAATGCTCTCCTAGATGACGGCCAGGCCTGCATGGATGCCTGGGTGCCGGTGTGTGCGCGCATGTGGCTGTGCGCACATGGGTATCTCCATCCCCCTTCTGTGCCCCTCTCTCCCTGCCCAGGACACTGTCCATCTGATGCTTCCTGCCCATTGTCCCTGCATGCCTGTCAGAGCTGTTCTGTGAGGTCTGGGCCATGTGGCCCCCCACTTTCTGAGTTGTAGGAGCAGAACAGCTGCAGGAAAGGCGTCTCTGGCTTTGCTGTGGGGAGTCCTAAGCACTGGGGAGCACAGAGTAGGGTAAATGCAGTTGGGAGCAGGCCAGTGGCCCTGGATCTAACCAGCAGGGTGGGTTAGAATGGTAAGGGTCTGAGCAGGGCTATAAGACCTTAGTCACTGATTTTGGGATTGTCAGCTTGGGTTCCAAACCTAGTTCTGTCACTAAAATTTTTTTTTTTTTTTTTTTTTTTGCAGGTTTTGGCTGGGGCTGGGTTTGAACCCACCACCTCCAGCATATGGGGCCGGTGCCCTACTCCTTTGAGCCACAGGCGCCGCCCTGTCACTAAAATTTTTAATGTGTAAGGCCTTAGAAAGTTTACTTTATGCTTCTGAACCTGGTTTTCTGTATCTGTGATGTGGGGGTGAATCCTTACTTCTTAGGACAGTTAGGAGAAATAACACTGGAGCCCTCAGAGAAGGGCCTGGACATCATACATGCTCAATAAATGGTAGATGGCGGGTGGCCTGTGAGTGTGGCCCAGAAGGGTGAAGTGCAGGGAGAGGTGGGGCCGGGAGAGTTGGTGTGGGGATCTGAGGCCACTTGGGGAGGCCCAGAGTACCAGGCTGGTGTCCAGGACAGGACTCTCAGTTTAGGCTGGTCCTTCTGAAGCCCCAGGCCCTCCATCAGTCAGGGCTGGACACAGTGCTGGGCTAAAGCCTGTGGGAGGTGTCCTGGAACCAAAGAGTTGGTGGAAAGCTGTGGATCCCCAGTGTGACGATTCCAAAGGAGAATTAGCTCAGCATTCAGGGAGTGGGTGGCAGAGCTGGCGTGGCTCTTGGTTCTTCTGCTGCCGTGGAAACGGGCCAGCGAGGCAGCCTTCCATCTGCTTCACCCCTGGAAGCTGCTGGAAGAGGCAGGGCTGAATTCCCCAGGGCTACAGGAGCTTGGAGAGAGAAGCTTCATCCTCAGATGGGTGGTGGCATCGCAGCCAGGGAAGGGACATCTCTAAGGTAGGGCAGATTCGTGGCAGGGCTGGGACCCTAGCCCAGAGCCCCGTGTCTTTCTTTAGTTTACAAAGTGCAGCATTCGTTTATTATAACAGCCTTTGAAAGGTAAAAGGGGCCCATCCCAGGATGCGCTGGTTACCTGTGTCCCCTTCCACAGGTCCAGGCAGCGGACATGTGCAGCACATTACTCCCGTGTGTGGGTGGCTGTGTCTTGGGTAGGGTTCCTGGCTTTTAGCCTGGGATACATCTCAGAGCCCCCTACCCTGGTGCACACAGCATGGCTTTGCTGTTTTTAACAGGGTGAAATGGGGGTGCCTTGGTCATTTTCATAGATTTTCTAAACTGTGCTCCGCTGCTGTACTAATTTCTACTTTTATAGGCTATGCACGAGGACCTTGGTTCCTCAGACATTTCCCTTGCCAATCTGAAGGGTAAGAGATGGTATCTCCTTGCCCTGTTCCTAAGTGTTTTCATAATGAAGAAAAGAACACTTCCCTAAGTGTTCTTATTATGAATGAATAGGAGCATCTTTGTGTAAGATCCACCTGTATTTTCTGGTGTTTGTATTATTAACATAGTATCTCTGTTGGGTATTGGTAATTTTCTTGTTGATTCATAGAAGCGCTATGTGGAGGAAACTAATACTTTAGAGCAGTGGTTTTTCAACCTTTTTTATCTCATGACACACTTGAACCTATAGTTAAACTTTCACAGCACATTTTATGTGGATCAAAAAAAAAAAGAGTAGAAATAAAGAATATACTTACTGTACTTTGAACTTCTTTTTGAAAATAATTTAATTAATGATCTTTAAAAATTTTCATGGCACATCTAAAGTCCTCTCACTTACATGCTAGATGAAAATCATTGCTTTAGAGGATGTTTTTGCCACATAGATCTTTTAAAATTTATGTAGCAGAGCCATCTTTTTTTTTTGAATGATTTTGGGATTTTGTAATATACACATTAGGTGTGAGCTCTGTAAAGTGACCGTTTCCATAGGTCATAAATGGTTGACCTTAAGTAATTTCATGGATTTTAAACCTCTACTCTGAAACTATAAAGAAATTCTCATGTGTTCTTCTCATAGGCTTATGGTTTTGTTTCTTTTCTTTTCTTTTTTTTTGAGACAGAATCTCACTATGTCGCCCTTGGTGGAGTGCTGTGGCATCACAGCTCACAGCAACCTCAAACTCTTAGGCTTAAGCGATTCTCTTGCTTCAGCCTCCCAGGTAGCTGGGACTACAGGTGCCCACCACGATGCCCGGCTATTTTCTTGTTGCAGTTGTCATTGTTTAGCTGACCAGGGCCAGGCTTGAACCCGCTAGCCTTGATGCATGTGGCTGGTGCCGTAACTACTGTGCTACGGGTGCCAAGCCATGGTTTTGTTTCTTAAATGTGAATATTTAATCCATCTGGTAGGATTCCAACTTTATTTTTTTACAGACGGCCCCCATTTGGAAATAATTTAAATAATTGCCTTTTCTTCACTAATTCCAAGTATCACCTTTACCATATATAAAGCTGCCTTGTATGTTCGGGGTTATGTCTAGACTTTCCTATCTGTTTCATTGCTCTGATTGCATATTCATGAAATGATACAATGTTTGTTTATTTACTTATTTCTTGAGATAGGGTCTTGTTTTCTTTCCCAGGCTGGGGTATAGTGGTGTGATCATAGCATATTGCAAACTCCAACTCCCAGGCTCAAGTGATCCTCCTGCCTCGTCCTGACTAGTTGGGACCGTAGATGCATACCACTGCACCCAGCTAATTTAATTTTTTTTTTTTTACAGACATGAGGTCTTACCATGTTTCTCAGACTGGTCTTGAATTCCTGGGCTCAAGCAGATCCTCCTACTATGGCCTCTGAAAGTGCTGGGATTACAGTCATGAGCCACCATGCCTGGTCTCATGTTTTAAATTTAACTCTTATTTTGAAAAATTTTTTTTTCTTTCTTTTTGAGACAGAGTCTCACTCTGTTGCCCTCAGTAGAATGCCATGGTGTTGTAGCTCAGCAACCTCAAACTCTTGGGCTCAAGTGATACTCTTGCCTCAGCCTCCCAAGTAGCTAGGACTACAGGTGTGGGCCACAATGCCCAGCTAGTTTTTTTTCTCTTTTTATTTATTTATTTTTTTTGAGACAGAGTCTCACTATGTTGCCTTCGGTAGAGTGCTATGGCTTCACAGCTCACAGCAACCTTAAACTCTTGGGCTCAAGCGATTCTCTTGTCTCAGCCTCCCAACTAGCTGGGACTACAGGCACCTGCCACAATGCCCAGCTATTTTTTTGTTGTAGTTGTCATTGTTGTTTAGCAGGTCCGGGCAGGACTCAAACCCACCAGCCCTGGTGAATGTGGCCAGTGCCCTAACCACTGAACAACAGGTGCTGAGCCCGAGTTTTTTTCTCTTTTTAGTAGAGATGGGGTTTCACTCTTGCTGAGGATCATCTTGAACTTCTGAGCTCAGGGAATCCAACTGCCTCAGCCTTCGAGAGTGCTGTGATTATAGGCATGAGCCGCTGTGCCTGGCTAAAATTTTTAAACATTCTGAAAGGCAAAGAAAAAAAGAGTACAGAGCTTTTTACTCTTTACAGAGTAAAGAGCTCAGAGTCAAAGAATTCTATAATAGACATACTCTTATTTGACAATGTGAATGTTACTTTCTTGGCATTATTATTATTATTAATATTGCTTAATATTTTGCTGCAGTAATTGTCTGTTTTCTTTTCTGAATGTATTTATCTTTGTTCATTCTTTTTTTTTTTTTATTTATTTTTTATTTTTATTTTTTGAGACAGAGCCTCAAGCTGTCGCCCTGGATAGAGTGCTGTGGCATCACAGCTCATAGCAACCTACAATTCCTGGGCTCAAGCGAGTCTCCTGCCTCTGCCTCCCAAGTAGCTGGGACTACAGGCGCCCGCCACAACGCCCGGCCATTTTTTGGTTGCAGCCGTCATTGTTGTTTGGAGGGCCCAGGCTGGATTCGAACCCGCCAGCTCAGGTGTATGTGGCTGGCGCCTTAGCCTGTTGAGCCACAGGCGCCGAGCCTCTTTGTTCATTCTTTATGTGGTTTTTGTTTCTAGTCCTTATCTAAAACATTGTTATTGTTATTAAATTTTAAGCCTTTTAAATTCTGTGAAGGCAAAAAGTGGAAACCTAATTAACACATGTATATGTAAAAACAAAAAGAGTACAAAACCTCCACATACCCATTACTGGGATTCAGCACTTAGAGTTTTCCGGCTTACAGTATTTACTCATTTTGTCACTCTCTTTCCCTTTCTCCTCCTTTTTTCTCCTTCCTCTCTCCCTTTCCTCCTTCCACCCTTCCCTCTTCCCTTTCTGTTACCTTTCCTTCCCCTCTTCCTTTCATTCTCTTTTCTTTTATTCTTTTTTCTTTGGGCTGAGATACTTGAATCCTACCCCTGACCTCAGTCGTTTGCTCCTATATACTTTGGGTGTGGATCTCTATAACTAACAAAGAAGGACATCACCCTACAAGACCACGTGATCATTATCGCACTTCAGAAACTTCATGAGGTTTCACTGAGCTGATTTGTACATTTGCGATGGTCTCCATAGCTCAGCAGCCTCACCCACCCATGCTCCTTTCTGCCAGATTGTCTTTCCACCTTCTGTAGTTACTGTAGTATTCCCTTCCCTGGGAGAATGAACATTCCTTGTTGTTTGCGCTAGTGTTTATGTGCTTGTTGATCCGGCTTGTGACATGGCAGTGTCACACACGTGGAGGATGGTCACCTGACCTGTTTTTCTCATCGGCACTGGTATTTTGAGGGGTGACCTTTAAGCTGGGGAGGTTTTCTTCCAAGAATTCTGGGTCCTGTTGTAGCAGAAATGCCTTCACATTTAGGAGGCTAGTAAAGGGTTTGGATGGTGTGAGGCCTACCTGGGATGTTAGTGGGGAGACACTCTAGCCATCCGGTCTTTCCCTGTCCAAGCATGGATATGAGTTATCTGTGTTAGAAAAGAAGGTAAGAAGGGAGGCTGAAGGCCCAGCCTATGGCCCCAGCAGCCCCCCATTGGAAACCAAAGAGGCACTTTTGCATGGTTGAAAACACAGGGAACCTTAGACAGGTGGCACCTTCCTAAGTCTGCAGACAGTTGCTGCTCTCAGAGTTCCCCACCAAGGAGATGCTGGGTCCTGAGCCCAGGCCAGGGGCAGGGGTACAGCTGAGAGCTGGAGACCTGACTGCAGGGCCTCTGGGCTCCAGACCCAGCTCGCATCCACCTGGTCCAGGCTGGCCTTTGGGGGTCTGAACCCTGCCTCCACACTGCTATGCCACTGGGGTCTGGTGAGGCCATGGCCTGTAGACAGGTTGGTGTGAGGGTGGGGCATGGAGAGTAAGCAGCATTCTCTGATGTCATTGGCCAGAAGAACCCATATAGCTGGGGTTCTAGGGACAGAATCCACATGAGAGCCCTCTTGGCTTTCTCTCTGTTGGAGGATTGGGGGGTTTTGCAGACTTTCAATTCTCTCTGCTCAAGGGAGGAGAGTTTTTCTTTTTTTTTTTTTTTTAACATTTTAATACATGTATTTTATTATTCTTCATTACATTATTTCCCCCCCCACCCGTCCGTGATAAGACAGAATTGATTTACAGAAAAGAATACAGAAAACACCAAAGCTCCTGGTAGTGGGAGAGATTTCAAGTAGGGAGAGAGAAACTCTCCGTTCCTCTCCCGGTCTTTCCCCGTCTCCTCCATTTCATATATTTTTACACATATATATTATTCTTGAGATATTTTACCAAGAAGAATGTGTTGCAACTTGATCCAGGTAAACATAAAAGATGTAAACTTCATCTTTTCTTATGGCTGAATAGGACTCCATGGTATACATGTACCACAGTTAATCCATTCATGGGTTGACGGACACTTGGGTTGTTTCCATGACTTGGGAATTGTGCATTGAGCTGCAATAAACATTCTGATGCAAATGTCTTTGTGGTAAAATGATCTTTGTTCTTCTAGGTAGATAACTAGTAATGGAATTGCAGGATAAAATGGAAGTTTGACTTTTAGTTCTTTAAGAATCCTCCTTACTTCTTTCCATAAACGTGGTATTAGTTTGCAATCCCACTTGCTGTGTAGAAGTGTTCCTTTCTCTCCACATCCATGTTGGCATCTGCAAGTTTGGGATTTTGTGATGTGGGCAATATCAATGGGATTAGGTGATATCTCAGTGTGTTTTTGATTTGCATTTCTCTAATGATTAAAGATGATGAGCATTTTTTCATGTGTTGTTGGCCATTCATCTCTCATCTTCAGAGAGGTTTCTGTTCATGTCTCTTGCCCACTTATAAATGGAGTTGTTTGCTCTTTTTGTGTTGATTAATTTTAATTCTCTGTAGATTCTTTTTACCAGTCCTTTGTCAGATTCATGACATCCAAAAATCTTCTCCAATCTTCAGATAGAAGACTGTCTGTCTGCTTTAGTTGTGGTACTATTAGCTGTGCAGAAGCTTTTTAGCTTGATCAGGTCCCGTTTATTTATTTTTGATGTTGCTGCATTTGCCACAGGATTTTTCTCATAAAGTCTTTACCAGGGCAATATTTTCAAGCTTTTCCCCCATACTCTCTTCTATAATTTTTATTATTTCATTTCTTAAATATAAATCCTTTATCTAGCAAGAGTCAATTTTTGTTAGTGGTGAGAGGCACAGGTCCAGTTTCAAACATGAAGACATTTCTAATGCTAATAAAAATGTTTATTTCCTCCTACAAAAAAGGATTTATTTTCTTAGCATTCAATGTCTAAAAAAAATCTATAATGACAAAATTTATAATGACCAAAGGTCACTGTATAAATGACAATCTATAATGACAAATCAGAAGTAACTACTGACTTTTAGCACATTTAAATGAATTTATACTTTACCCTTTACACCAAATCTAAATAAAATTCCCAAATAGTGCTTGTGTGTATACGTTTATGATTTTACCTTCTCTGTATCTGTCGCTTCTTTGGGAAAAATGCGTCCCTCTTCTGCTCTAGTTGTTTTGCCTTTGCCACAATTATTGGCCTTGGGTGTTGTGGCAATCACGTTACACATGTTTGCTAACACTACTCCTCATATCAGTAATTGGTCCAGAACTTTGGCCAGTGACACAGGCTGGGATAATCCTCGTTCTTCATTGTGACTGGAAGAAGAGCTCCTTTGTGCCTAGTGGTGAAGCCTTGAGTATGCACCTAAAAGCATCAGCATCTGTCTCCCTCACAACATTGGAATAGCTGAACCAAAGCCAAACCATAGAGAAAAGCAGGAATAAGAGGTTTTAAAAATGAGAAAATGGGAGGGCGGAGCAAGATGGCAGCTGAGTAACAGCTTCCTTGCGGCTGGGCACGGTGAGACCAGGGAGAGAGGACCTCAGGCATCTCTGGCAGGTGGGATCTACCCAGGAACTTCCCCGTGGGGACACAGGGAGACAGCGTGAGGCTTCCGGACACCCTGAGGAAGGCAAAAGCGGCGGAGACGGGCAGTTGGCGTTTCTACTCGGAGAGGGAGAATTGATGCAGGACATCTGGCACCCTAGCCAGCTCAGAGGAGCTGGCGGACCTGCCACCTCCTCCTTGGTGGTGTTGGTGCTGCAGCAGCCAGCTGAAGAGCCAGCGGGCTGGATGACAGGCAAGGAGGGGGACCTACAACGCCCACCAGAGGCTCCCATAGCCAAAAAGGCTGGACAACTGCTGAGGAGACACCTGTGCCTTGATGTCTCCTTCACTTTACACTTGGGACTAAATGTGCAAAGTGAAGGAGACATTGGAACCCCCATTTCCTATGCCTAGGTCAGTTTCTTGTGAATTTCCTAGGCCTGAATTCCATGGATGGATTGTGTCCATTTATTGATACACTTATTCACCTTGCCCCCGGTGGAAGGGACTGTATTCATTCGTTTCCTGGCCAAGGAACCCATACACCTAAATATATCCTGAGGCTAGAGGCCTAGAGGAGGAGACGGGGAAAGACCGGGAGAGGAACGGAGAGAGCTTCTCTCTCCCCACTTGAAATCTCTCCCTCTACCAGGAGCTTTGGTGTTTTCTGTATTCTTTTCTGTAAATCAATTCTGTCTTATCACGGACGGGTGGCGGGGGGGAAATAATGTAATGAAGAATAATAAAATACATGTATTTAAAAAAAAAAAAAGAAAAGAAATTTCCTCAGGCAAATATCCAATTTCATTGCTCACAAACTCTGCCTTTCACTGAACACTGGGGCACAAATATGATTCAGCCAAGTTCTTCGTTCTTTAAGACAAGGATGGCCTTCCCTCCACTGGGCAGTAAAATGCTCCTTTCTCTCTGAGACTCACCGGAGTGGCCTGCACAGCCGTGTTCTACCAACACTCTGTAGCCTTCTCCTCCCCTTCCAAGTCCTTACCAGCACTGCCCTTTACCTTCCACTCTCAGAATACACTTCAAAACTCTTACAGTCTCTACCCATTACCCAATTTCAAATCCACTTCCACATTTTCAGGTATTTGCTACAGCAGCATCCCTGCCTCTCAGTATTAATTTTCTATCTTAGCCCATCTAGCTACCATAAAAAAATACTATAAACTGAATGTCTTATAAAGAAGAGAAATTTATTTCTCACAGTTCTGGAAGCTAGGAAGTTCAGGATCAAAGAAGCAGGAAGATTGGGTATTGGGTAAGAGTCTGACACCTTGCTGCTAATGTACTCATATGGTGGGAGGGCAAACTAGCTCACTAACCCCAGTCATGAGGGTTACCTCCCAAAGACCCCACCTCCTAATACCATCATCTAGGGATTTAGGATTTCAACATATGAATTTTGGGAGGATACAAACATGCAGACCATAGCAGATGGTTAATGGAAAAGTACAACAGGTCCCCCAAATGCAGGGAGATTGAGGACTCGTAGCCTTCAGGAAGGAAGGTTTGGATCGCTCCACTGGTCAAAGACCAGCTGAGATTCTGGCTGAGGACAGCAGAGTACAAATGGAAAGAAGGAAGCCATAGATAACAATTCTAGCCTCACAATTAAATCACAAAAAAGAGTCCTATAATAGCTTACTCTATTTTCTGTTTGCTTGTTATATGTGTGTGTGTGTGTGTTGTGGGATATACATATGTGTGTACATATGTGTGTATATATGTACATATATATGTACTTACTTGTACAGGCTAACCATTTGCTTCTCCTTCCTTCCCATTTTTATTTTATATACAAACTGTGGGTAATTAACTTTACCATTTAGAGTTTAGCTAACAAAATACCTAGTGGGAATGCAAATGAATTTGGGGAGTAATTCATACAGTCAGTGAGGGGAACAGTGTTGAGACCATGTATCTCCTCATTTCAGGGAAAGGGCAAAAACTCTGCAAGATATGTAGCTGGACCTCGTAAGGTGGAAATACGTGGTTGTTTTATTATTACACAGGAGTTCAAGTGTGTATAGACGTGTACATGTGGAGGCTGAGTAGCCAAAGGGGTGGACTGTGCCAGTAATCAATTTGTTGTCTCTTAGCTCCAATCCACTCTTCATTGCCTGCTGTGTGAAAAATAAGGGGGGTCCTTAAAGAGTTTTTCTTTTTTTGCTAGTATCGTGCTAAGCTTTGTCAGCAGAGGGCATTGGAGAGATAGGGCAAAAGGAAGGGGTTTTCCTTCCTTGTTCTGTGGCTCTTGTGGTGTGGGGGGCTTCTCCAGCTACCGGCTCCAGCAGCACAGTGGTCAGCAGCTCCCCTCTCATCTCTCTAAGGTGAGTATGTAGCCCATTGCCTCCAGCAAGATATCTTCCCAAGGACAGCCTCCCCCACCCCCCAGCAAGGTCTTTGGGGCAGTGCACAGCCACATCCACCAAGCACAGCTGTGCCCTCTCCACTGAGGTCTGAGTCTCAGCTCCAGGTTAGGCAAAGGTCCTCCCTGGCTGCTCCAGCTCAGAGTCGGGGTAGCAGCTGCTCTTCATATCAGCTACCACAATGTTTCTGAAAGTCCTGTCTCTTCTTGTTACCCAGTCCCCGCTTATTCCAAATCCTCGTTATAACCAACAATCTTTAGTTTCCTTGTTCAAATTCTTGTGCGGGTTCTGTCTCCTGGCTAGAGTCTGGATGATATGCTAAAGTGAACACCAACCAGTGAGGATGCTGCCCAGAATTATTTCAACTGCAACAAATACTCCTTAAGAGGTGCTAATATGTTAATCACTGTGCCTCTGAGACACAGGCACCAACAAGGCATGGCCACTGCCCTGGTGCTTTTACAACCTTAGGGGATAAACAGACACCAAACAAGCAAAGACGTGACTGGACTAGAAAGTGTCCTGTAGCGTTAAATGCTGTGAGGCAAGATTCAAAGGGCAATTTGACAGACAGTGACCACAACTGGAAGTGGGGAGCAACATGGAGGGTGTTTAGGGAAGACCCCCGTGAGGAGGTGATATCTGAGCTGAGAGTGAAGAAGTTCAAGGAAAGATGTGGTCAGGGGGATCATTCCTGGTGCAGAAATGGCACAGTTGCAAAGGCTCTGCAGTGGCAATTGATTTGGCATCTTCGCGCAGCAGAAAAAAGGAGTTGCAGGAAAACAAGAAGAGGCAGTGATAGGAAACAGGTCTGGCAAAGGCCTAGCAGCCAGCAGGGATGTTGTTTGAAGTCAGTAGGAAGCCCTTGGAGAAGCTTACTCAAAGTGTGCATACAAAGCATTTTAAAAAATTTAAACGTTATCAGCAATAGAATTCAAGAGACAGAGAGGAAAGTTTTGCTCTCTCCGCAGTACTGTGTTCCACCGTGTTGCTATTGCTGTCTTCATCACCTTGTGCGTGTTTTGTTCCTGTAATTGTGAGTTATACAGCTGCCTCCTCCAGACAGTTGCCTCGGAGCCTAGCAGGGAAAGTTTTCCATCCCGGGGCCCTTGTGCTCTTCCCTGGGAAGTCCCCTCCATACACCGTACAAGCATCTGTCTCCTGGTCAGTGTCCTGCTCCAGCCTGCCTCCCCCCACTGGGACACTGCCCACTCAATGAGCATAGCATCATCCACCCCACTGAGGTCGAAAAGATAAAATGAGAACAGCTAATACCATGTCTGTACCAGGAAGATACCAAGAAATGTTCAATCAAACCGCGGAAATAAAGCCCTGCAAGGTAGGTAGGGCAGGAAGTGCTGCTATCCCCATTTTGCAGGATAATGAGACCAAGGCCCAAAGAGGCAAAGCAGCATGTTCATGATCACACGCACCTGGGTGCCACAGACTCCAAGGTCACCCCCAGCCACTCAGCACTTCCTGTGTGGAATGGAAGGGCGAGTGCGGGTCTCATGACGCTCCGAGGGTTCGACTGGTAGCCAACTCCTAGCCACCCAGCAAGAACAACGTGTGCCTTTCATGCTACAGTGGTTGTGACCGAAAGTGACCATGCACTGGGCTGGATTGCAGGACAGGCTAGGGGAATAAGGGTGGTCAGGTTCTTTCTGGCCAAGAGGGACACAAAGGCTAGAAAAATCATTACAGGTAGATGAATTATTCACGGCATCGTCGACCTCCCCAGGCCCTGACTGCGCTGAACAGCCCAGCGCATCTTATTACCCGTGTGTAATGGCCTCTTTTTCTCAGTCTCAAAAGAAAGCGATTCAACACCATCAAATATTAATGTGGGGCGGCTGACGCAGTGGCTGCTCACACACTGGCCCTCCAGTGATGCCCCCGCGGTCGTGGATGACACCAACACAGGAACCGGAGCTGAGGCCAGGGCAGCTCTGGGGGGCACCTTTCCTCTGAGCATCAGTCTCAAGGCCCCCACAGGGTAACTCAGGATGCCAGAAGTGCTCTTTGCTCTTTTCCTAAAACAGAGTTCAGTGTTGATGCTGCACACTGTCCCCCCTCTCGGTTGGTTTGGGGTCCCTGGGGTTCATCTCTATCCCCGCCCCCCTGGCCCAAGGATAGGAGAGGGCTCAGGGTCTGTAATAGATTCCTGGGACTGCCACAGGCTGGGGGTTTAAACAATAGAAACGTGTTCTCTCACGGTTCTGGAGGCCCAAAGTCTAGGATCAAGGTGTTGGCAGGGTCACGTCCTCTGGAGGGTCCAGGAAAGGATTCGGCCTTGTTTTCTTTTGTTTTTTTTTTTTTAAGACAATGCCTCACTCTGTTTCTCTGGGTAGAGTGCTGTGGCATCATAGCTCACAGCAACCTCAAACTCTTGGGTTCAAGCAGTCCTCTTGCCTCAGCCTCCCAAGTAGCTAGGACTACAGGCACCTGCCACAGTGCCCAGCTATTTTTAGAGACAGAGTCTCACTCTTGCTCAGGTTGGTTTTGAACTCCTGAGTTCGAGTAATCCACCTGCCTCAGCCTCCTCTAACATCCTTGCCTCTTCCAGCTTCAGAAGGTGATGGTGGCAATCCTCGGCTTGCTGGACATATTCCAATTTCTGCCCCTGTCTTCTCATGGCCTTCTTCCCAATGTGCGTCTCTCCCTGTTCCATCCTCTTTTTACAAAGATACCAGTCATTGGATCGGAGCCCACCTAATTCCAGTATGACCCCATCTAACATAATAACAGCTGCGCAGACCCTATATCTGAGGTTCTGGGTGGGCATGCATTTGGGGGCACTATTCTACCCAAATTGGTGCCCACAATAATGACCACAACTTATCTGGTGTTTAGGCCTTCCCAGGCCACACTGATGTCCTGCCCCAGAATTTCTCCAGGCTTCTCCTTTCTCTCTCCCTCACAGCCACACCTCTGTTTCTGTAACCCTCTGTGGACACAGGACCCCCCAGACCCTTGCCCAGCCCCTAAGCATTACCTCCACCAGTGTCCCAAATCCTCTAGATCACCTGTCACCTCAGGGTCAGCTCCAGGGGGTAGGGATCCAGCCCTGGTCCTGGCACAATAGGCTCCAGCAGCAGGAGTTGTGGTCAGGAGCAAGGCTTGGTAGGAGCAAGGTTGTCCAGGTGGGCAGCAGCAGTGTTGTCAGGCAGCTGAAATTCAGGGACACACCTAAGGCAGGGGAGGCATGTGTGACCTCACAGGGAGCAAAGCTACATGGGAAAGTGGTGGGGGATGAGCTGGTGGCAGAGTCTCCCCCCACCTACAGGCGTTCTCCTGCTGCCATGCTGCTATTTTTTCTCCCACTATGGGAAACTTAGCCCGTAGTGACCCCACGGGCTCAGCCTCAGAGCCAGTCTGGCTGGAAGTGATGCTCAGCAGCTCTATACCTCCAGCCCTTGGGATCCCAGGCAGATCACCTAATGCTTTATACCTCAGTTTATTCATCTGTAAAATGGTGAAGCCAAAGTAGTTTGAAAGGCTTGTTAAGTCCTCAGCAAGTGTTACCAACTTTTGTTACTTCTTCTTTTATCATTAATTACTATATTGAATCTTCCTAGCAACCTATAAGAGTAAGTATCCTTTCCCCCATTTTATAGATTAGGAAACTGACTAGCAGAGTGAAGGGAACTGCCTGGAGTCCTGGAGTTTGATGAATATTTCCTATGTGCCAGAAAGGAGGCTGTACCCTCCCTGCTGGGGCTTCCAATGCAGAACAAGGATTCCATTCCCCATGGAACAGACTTAGAAGTAGATGCTCAGGGTAGCCTAGACTGCCCACCAGGCAGTAGCAGGGCCAATACTTCAACCCAAGTCATTCAACTCCAGAGATCAAACTCTGAACACCTGGCTTACCCAGGTCTCCCACCACATCCTGATGCCAGAAGTTTCTATGGCTTGTTTTCTCTTTTCTATTTCCTTTTTTTTTTTTTTTTTTTTTTTGAGATGGGGTCTTGCTATGTTGCCCAGGCTGACCCCATGCCCCTGGGCTCAAGCAGTCCTCCAGCCTCAGCCTCACCAGTAACTGGGACTCCAGGTGCCACCACACCCATTGTTTTCTTTTAATTGTGACTCATGTTCTAAAGACACCATATTGCAGGAACGGTACATTCTCTGGGGCCGACTCCGGAGCACAGCATTTATCAGGACAGGCTGGGGCTGACTGAGCACCACACATGAGGGATTTGCATTTCCACAATTCTCACTTCTCCAAGGACCCTGACAGCAGGCAGCAAGGGAGGCCAGCAGTTGCCCCTGGAATGAGGGATGGGGCATGAAAGCCTTGCCTGGCCCCCATGGACCTGGATCCACTTAGCTCCAGATCATTGGCTTGGTGGTCTGCAGCCTCTGTGGAAGTGGCCCAGTCTCCCGCCCTGGGGCCACCACCCAGTGATTTTAACTGTAGTGCAGCTATCATCTATTAGTTCAATACTGATTCCTTTATTCAGAAAAAGTTTGTGGAGTGCCTACACAGGGCAAGCATCCCCCCAAACACTGGAGCACAGAAATAAATGAGAGAGACCGGGTCTGGTGAGTGAGACAAAAATAAACCATCACCCCATTCGTTAATTAATGGCACTTGAGGAGAGATGGGGAGGAGTGCAGGGTGCAGGGAGGTCCTCCAGAAGGCTTCACAGAGCCAGAAGCACCTAGAAGAGGGGTGACTAAGGAGCAGGGGAGATGGTGGGTAGGATGAAGGAGCCACTATGTCAGACAGAGAGAGCGGCACTGACATTCTGTCCTGCCTGGCTGTCAACCAGCTCCAGACAGCGCCTCACAGCTGTACTCAGTCTCACACCCACACACTCTCTAAGGGCCTCTCTGCATCAGGCCCTGCCTAGGCTCGGGGACATGCAAATAAAACCCAAGTCCTGCCTGCAGGGACCTGAAATTGCAACAGGAAGATGGGCATTCTGAAAAGGATGCGTTTCCCTCCTTTCTTTCTTACCACGTCCTTCTGCCATGTGGCTTATTCTCAAGGGGGCTTGCTTGGGAAGGGGTGGGTGCCACTGAGAAACAAGGGCATCTCCTGGCTGGGAGATGGAGCCTCTGACCTAGGGAAATTCCATCCCACAAGAAGAGGAGGCTGGAGGGGGTGATGAGGGTGTCTGAAACCCAGAGAGTACTAGAAGCTTGACCAGAGCCCTGATGAGACCCCATAGAGACACTCAGTTGGCTATAGAAAGCAGAGGACAGTGTCTCAGGAAAAACCCTGCATTTGCTCTGACCTGTAACCAGTCCCAATCTCTGTCACTCTCCCACCACCACTCTGCTCAGTCCATCCTCCACACTGAAGCCAGGTAAGCTATTAAAAAACCTAATCCCACTCCGCTATGCCCCTGCTTCAAAATTTTCATGCACCCCACTGCTCCCAGGAAAGAGGTTAAGTTCTGAAATTCCTGGGTCTTTCTTCTGTCTCAAGCTCACATGTTTCACCCTGCCTAATAGGCTCATTTCCATCTTGTCTGGCTTAGACTCCTATGCATCAAGGCCCATTCAGTGTGCCCTCCTCTGGGAAGCCTCTCCTGACTTCCCTCCTGGCACATCCTAACTACTTTGCTCACCTCTGCTCCAGCCCAGAGCTCAGGGAATGGGGCTTGTTTGGTTCCCTGTCACCTCCCCTTAGATTCTCAGGTTCCTGTGGATGGGGGCCATTCCATCCCTCCTGGTGACCTCCCATCTGTTCATCCACACTTAGCATATATCTGTGAACCAGGCTCAGCGTCAGACACAGGCTTTTCCCTCTGAGGGATTTCCAAAGAAAGTGCCAGGGCCAAGTGTTGTGCCAAGTGCTTGAGTCCTTGGAATGACTTGTGGTGAAGGGGGCTACTGCCCTCACTCAACATGAAGAGAAGCCAGGCTTGGAAAGATGAAGTGGCCAGCCTGCCCTCCAGGACTTGAGTTCAAGACTGCTGACACCCAGAAGTCCAATGGGGGGACAACTGACAAGGAGGTGGCATCTGCCATTTGGATCCAAGGCTTGGGGGGCTGGTCAGAGCAGGGTGGGGCCTGCATCAAGGGCCAAGGGACAGGTAGTGACCAAAGCTGAGGCTCAGTAGACAGAGAGGTCCATGTGCCCAGGACAGGGGCAGGCCCAAGAGGGCAGGTGAGAACAGGGATGCTTTGGCTCCAGGCAGGCCCGGGCTGGCAGAAGGCCTGCACAGGTGGTAGGTGGGGCCCTGCTGAGGGGAATTATCCTGGGAACCTGGCAAGGTTACAGCAGACACCATGTTCTCAAACATAGCAGGCTATGTGTCCTGCTGGACCTGGACTTCTTAACCGTGGGACTCCTTGAGCTGAGGCATCTTGGACAACCTGGGGATTCTCCTAAACCAAGTAGAGGGCTCCTGGCACAAAGAAATGCCATTCCCAACACACACCTGTATTAAACCCAGAAAGAGAAGAGCTGGTCTCTCCTTCTGCAGGGACAAGACAGGGAGGGTGGGAGTCACAGCTGTGGCTCTAGGCTCCTGGGTACTCAGGGGCATATATCCAAGCCCGAGGGGTGGAAGGACAGGATGGGAGCCATTGCACATAGGCCTGGGAGCCGGCCTTGAACACCAAGCTCAGAGTTCTGGGACACATGTGTGGTCCCTGCCACCCCTTGTCCAACCACCACTAAGGGTCCAGCTCCTGAGGACACGCCAGGCAGCACTACCAGGAAATCTGTCCTGGGCCTCAGCTTCACTGGTGTAGCCCCCACTCACCAAGACAGTGTGAAACAATGCAGACTGCCTGGGCTTAGCCTTAAAAACTAGGGACAGGGAAGACTCCCAGCTCCTTGGTCCAGTTCCTGACCCTTGCCACTGGCTGCGCCCCACTCACTGCCTTCTTGTCTGCCCAGAGAGGAATCTGCCAGGCAGGTCTATGTCCTGCCCCATCTGCCAAACATTCCCCCTATTCCAGCGCTGTGGCTAGTCCCCTTTTCCCAGATCCCCTGAGGACCCTACCACATTACACTTGCCCCAGTGGTCAGCTCTCTATGTAAGGGAGGAAGTGAGAGGGAGGTCAAGTTCGCTGACTGCCCGGCACCTGGCTCAGAACAACAACATGAGATAGGTAGGTGCTTATTTATCCCATTTCATAGATGAGGAAACGGAGGCTTTGAGATGGTTTCCCGGCCAGGACATGAGGGTGCCTAAGCCCAGGCGCTTCTGAGGTGGATACACCTGGGTTTAAAGCCCACACCCTGCCTCAGCTTTCTTTGCAGCCTGTGGGTAAGGTACCTTCTTCTCTGAGGATGGTGGGGATGGGCAGAGATCATCTTTCCTCCAAGTCATCAACATCTATTGAGCATCTATTTCATGTCAGGAGCTGTCCCAGAAGCTTGGGATGCATCCATGAACAAAAAAAAAAAAGGAAAGAAAGCCCTCATGGAATTTACATTCTAGTCAGGCAAGGCAGGAAATGAACAACAAATTAAAAAGTAACCTGATGCCAGGTGGCATAAATGCTTTGAAGAAAAATGCTTCTGCTAAAAGGGGAGTGGGGAGGGGGCTGCATTGCCAATGTACGACCCCTGATAGTGGTCAGGCAAGGCCTCTCTGAGAAAGTAGAGATTGAGCAGAGCCTGAAGGAAAAGAGGAAGAGAGGCAGTGAGCCCTGTGGCCATCTAAGGAAGGAGCATTTAGCAGAGAGGATAGCCATTGCAAAGGTCCTGAGGCTGGGGCACAAGCATGTACAGGAAGAGCCAAGAGGCCATGGCAAAGTGCAGAGCAGGGGCAGAAGAAAAGAACACAGTTCAGAGAAGCAGCAGGGCCCACAGGGCTCTGAGGGCTCCCTCTGGCAAAAGCAGACCCAAAGCAGGACCTCCTGAAGGACAGCACTGCAGGGACCCACAGACCATGGCTGGGCCAGGGTGGCTGGATTTTGGATAGTCTAGAACTGTGCTATCCAATTCTGGAGCTCCTAGACCCAGGTGGCTACTTAAATTTAATTAATTAAAGCTAAATAAAAAAGAAAAGTCAGTTCTTTTCCCACGTCACACTAGCCACATTGCTAGTGTTCAGTAGTCACGTCCAAGAGCATGGATAGAGAATTTCTCCATCCTCACAGAATGTTCTAGTGGACAGCACCACTTTGGAATGTGTAACACCAGCAAGTGCCACTTCTCGCCCAGATGTGAGTGAGAAAGAGGAGAATCGAGGACCCTCCCTGGACCACTACAGTACCTGGTACACAGCAAAAGCTCAAGGAGCTAGGTGTTGTCCTAAATTCTATTTCCATTCATTCATTCCTATGCAAGTCATTCCTGAGCAGTGATTGGGCCAATATGTGTGATCAAGACGACAAGGCAAAGCTTAGTGTCCTCGCTGGATCCTCCCTTCTCTCCAATCTCAGAAGAGCCCCAGAAGTCCCTCCAGCACATATGTGGGAGGAGCTGGGGAAGCCACCAGCCCCAGCCCCACTATAGCCTTCTCTGAAAGCAGAAGGCCATCCCTAAGGCCAGCAGCTCCCAACCCTGGAGACCACATTGGATTGGCGCTGGCCCTGAGCACTCTTGTGTTCCAGCCGTGGGTGAGTTGCCTCCCTTCTCTGGGCCTCAGTTTCCCTACTGTGGAACAATGGGCTCATGAGAACAAGTCCCCAGCTTCAGGATATGGTAGCTGGGGGAGGGGGGAAGCTCTGGGCACACGGAGGCCACAACAGAGATGACA
This sequence comes from Perodicticus potto, assembly GCA_963574655.1. Taxonomy (NCBI): domain Eukaryota; kingdom Metazoa; phylum Chordata; class Mammalia; order Primates; family Lorisidae; genus Perodicticus; species Perodicticus potto. The sequence continues at coordinate 22,630 of CAUYRH010004691.1, read as the reverse complement.
AGGGAATGATTTAACTGGAGACCGCCAGAAGGCTCCAGCTGAATCATCCCCATCTTCAGAAGCCAAAAGGCCAATTGAGGCCTTTCATCATCATGATGTGCAAAGTGCAGCCACTGTCACTCAGGCGCCAGCTGAACAACAGAGCCCACTTTTTGAGGTAAACAACTCTCCTGGGCCTCCTGACTCCTCCCAAATAACACACCTGAGCTCCCCAGCAAAAAACCCACAAAAGGGACAGTGAGAGTGGTTTATGTCAGGCTTACTGCAACATACCCCTGTGCCAGGCCAAAGTGTTGTGTGATTGGTGTGGGAGGCTTCATCTCCACAAAACGGCCACCAGTGAAAACACGAACATCAGGAACCACGCAGTCTGCGTTAGGAAGGTTCTATGGCAGCGTAACCATCTGGACCTCAGGAGGAGCTGGCATCTTCCCCCAGTGACCCTAAACAGATCAACTGGCCTTGTCTGATAGTAACAAGATGGTTTGGGACCAGGGAATGGACAGCCCCATGCAGTGGGCAGTCCCAGGTGCCTCCAACCCCTGCAGAGACGCAGAGGGTGTCTCTGTTTACCTGACAGCAGATATAAAGAGTCTACACCCACCAGCTTTGCCCTGCCCTTGTCTGCCTCTTCTCAGGGCCATCTGCTGACCCAAACCTGGCCTCAAAACAGGAGTCAAAAGGTAGCAGGGATGAAGACCAGGCAACTTTCAATCGTTCAGGAGGAGAGAACGCACCCAAGTTTAAAATACCACATTTCTGCCAAATGTTGGGGCTCAGCCTGCCAGACCCAAGCATTTGTGAAAATGGAAGATGGCTCACAGGGAAAGATCAAGTTAAGAGTTTTCTCACTGTAAATCCCACCCCCTCTAAGGATTCTTCTCTGGCTCTGACACCTGCTGCTATGGGTGGACTTTGGAACATCACAGAGAAGCAAAGGCTGGCCTGGTCTCATTTGTTGAGGAGGGTTGGACTTTATCATGAAGAATGTTCCCAAGCTGCCCTCAAAGGGAAGCATAGCTTTGCTCCCAGCTACCCTGTGCTGACAGATGGGGACCCAAGCATCCTTTCTGCAGGTTGGAGCGTTCCACAGTAGCGGCAAGATAGAATGAAGCCTATCAATAGTGCCTGGCAAGCTCCTAAGGTTTTTGCAGCCCACAACCGGCTCACCTGTCTGGAGCTGGTCCTGTGATCTGCACCTCCCAGAAAGCCTTTACCAAGTTCAGAGCAGTCGCATGGCTGCTGAGACACCAGCCCTGGGCAAGAGTTGGCCTGCCTGGGTGGGCTCCTCCAACTCTTTCCCTTTGACTGGGCTGAGTCCAGCTGTGGGAACTGCTAATGAGAAGCAGCCGTCGGCAGGGGCCAGGATCAGAGAGCTGTCCCCAGGTAAAACTGGCCCGAGTTTCATCAAGAATACTGCTCGCCCCGCTTAGCTTTCTAGTCTAAACTCTGTGCATCTCATGTTCACACTGTCTGATATATAAACTCTCTGCAGCCTGCCCTACCTGGAGGACAAGAGCAAGAACACAGGCACTGGAGTCAGCAAGTCCTGGACGCGATTCTAAACTCTGCTACTTCAGCTATGAAGCCTGAGTAAGCCAATTACCCTCTCTGAACCCTGTTTCTCATCTAAGAAACTAGGAGACTTATCTCCACGTTATAAGCTTATTGGAAGGATTCGATTTCATAAGGCCAGAAGAGATCCTGGCACCAAATGCACACTCAGAAAATACTCCGAAAAGCATAAAACTTATATATGTATAATGTATTGCATTGTTAAAAATAAAACAGACCCCTATTTCATCACTGAATTCTGCGCTTACAATTAGAATTTGTCTTTAGGTCATTGAAAGCTCTGGCCAATTTAATTTAAAAATTCACCTTGCTACGTTAGTGTTGTTCTGTGGAGCCTCAGTTGTGGATGTGAGTGTGAGGGTGTGCCCACACGGCTGGTGGGAGGGGAGGGCCGCCTCCTCGGGGGCAGGCAGGCCCACAGACCCATCTGAGCAGGTGCCTGCCTGAGGCGGTTCCCCACTTTGGGGCTAGTGTGACATTTTCTTTCCCTAAGGAGGTTAGCAATGAGGGAGGCATTCACGCATTTGTTCTGCCCAGGAATAAGTTGGGTTGTGAAAGACAGAGATGTTTCTTGTACCCAAACGCAGATTGGATTGTGCATTCGATTGCATAGTGCCCCTCTTGAAACTTGTGTCCCCCTGGAGCCTTACATTGTGCCCTCATTTGGAAAATAAGGCCTTTATGAATGTTTTTAGTTGACGTCACACTGGATGAGGATATGATAAGTCCAATATCTTCCATATAAGAAGAAGAGAGCAGGCAGCGACTGTCGCTCATCATGTAGGGCGCTGGCCCCATATACTGAAGGTGGCGGGTTCGAACCCGGCCTTGGCCGAAATGCAAAACAGAAAAACAGCTGGGTGTTGTGGCGGGCGCCTATAGTCCCAGCTACTTGGGAGGCTAAGGCAAGAGAATCCCCTAAGCCCAGGAGTTGGAGGTTGCTGTGAGCTGTGTGATGCCACGGCACTCTACCAAGGGCGATAAAGTGAGACTCTGTCCCTACAAAAAAAAAAAAAAGAAGAAGAAGAGGAGAGAACACAGAGAGATACATTCTGGGATAAGGGTCATGGGACAACAGAGAAAAAGATTGGAGCAATGTAGCCTTCAGCCAAGCAATGCCAAGGAAGACTAGGAGCTCCCAGAAGCTGAAATGAGATGCCCTGCCAGCACCTTGACTTTGGACTTCTAGCTTCCAGAACAGTGAGAGAACAAATATGCATTGCTCTAAGTCTCTCAACTTGTGGCAGGTTTTTACAGCCCCAGGAAATTTAAATACATTGGGAGGAACATGTTGAGCTGTATGGAGAAACATGAAGTTGAGAGCCAGAGGACCCGAGCTTCCTTGGGGCTCCCCAAAGCCTCACTTAGCAACATCAGGTTTCCTTCTGTGACCCTCTGCTGACTCATCTGCGAAACAGGGCTGTTGAATAATGAGTGTTTAGTTTTTGAACAAGTCAACTCTCAAATGTATTTATCAACTCTACCTGTTCCCCACCTTGTTTTCCAGTTTAATTTCTATTTTTATCATCCTCTTTCCCTGACTTTCCTTGCATTTGTTTTGTGTTTTTTCTACCTTCTAGCTTTTGTACATAGTTCATTTATTTTCTTGGTGTCTTTTTATAATAAAATATTTGGTGTTACAAATTTGCCAGTTATTGCTGCTTTGTATATACCCTACAGGTAGTGTTCTCAAAATAATTATTTTTTAAATATTCTGCAATTGAAATGCTCATGTCTTTTTGTTTGTTTGTTTGTTTTTGCAGTTTTTGGCCGGGGCCAGATTTGAACCCACCACCTCCGGTATATGGGGCCAGTGCCCTACTCCTTGAGCCACAGGCGCTGCCCCCTCATGTCTTTTTGGTTCAAGATATATTTAGTAGAGTATTAGAGTTTTTTCCTTTCTTTGGTTTTGTTATTTCTATGTTGTCACATTGTGGGGGGAGAATGAGGTCGTTGTAATATCTACATAGCGATATGTTGGAGGGGCTACTCTGTGTTCTAAGGTATGATCAATAATTATAAATATTTTGGCTCGGCACCCATAGCTCAATGGTTAGGGCACCAGCCACATGCACTGGGGCTTGTGGGTTAGAACTAGGCCCAGGCCTGCTAAACAACAATAACAATAACAATAAAAAAATAGCCAGGCATTGTGGCAGGTGCCAACTGAAGTCCCAGCTACTTGGGAAGCTGAGACTAGAGAATCAATTAAGCCTAAGAGTTTGAGATTACACAATGGCACTCAACTGAGGGCAACATAGTAAGACTCTGTCTCAAAAAATAATAATAATTATAAACATTTCATGATTACAGGAGTGTAATCCCCTATTACAGGATGAAGACTCTTGAGATGTATACAGGTATACAGGGTGGCTTTTTGTAGGTTTTGGGAGAGAATTCTGGACTTCCCTCTCCTCTCAGAGTGCCCCAGAAGAAGGTTGCAGTCTTTAGGACTGCACTTGCTCACCTATAATCAGGCCTCCTGGTGACTACCAGTGCTTTCTTTGTCTTAGACTACTTTTTGATTTTGACCCAGTTCAGGGATTCTCAAAATGAGGAACATGAATCCCTGCACTGGAATCATTTGAGTCCCTGCCCATCAGTGGCTTTTGTAATTTGGGTCTCAGAGGATGGGGACCTGGGGGCCCATATGTTTAACAAGTGTATACTCTGAGGACCCCCACTCCAGGTCCTCACAAAGGCTCTGGGTTAATCCATTGTTTGTTGCATTGGAAGTGCATCAGAAGTGATCAAAAGGCCAGACCACAACATCCAGGAGCTCCCAGGATGTGGCCAAAGGTCTTGGGAGAACTACCAATCCTGGTCACGTTCCCCACACTCCTGGGGGGGGGGGCGGGTTATCACACTGTATTCAGAGAATCTGACCCTGGGAAAGAATGTCCAGTGCTGTGCTTGGGACAGAGTTTCCTAGTAGCTTATACAAGTCTTGGTCTTTAATATGACCGTCTTCTTAAGCAAGTGGCATCTGTTGGCTGTTACCAGGAGTGGAAGTCCAAGCACCCCTACCCCTTGCATCTTGGCATTGGCATTCCCAAGGAGAACACATGCTGACTGGAAACAAGGCTTTGCTCACATAAAGAAGGGTCAGGATGAGACCAGCCTCAGTGGTGGTTGTCAGTCCCCATGGTCAGTGGATCCCTCCCCAGCCAAGGCAGGACTGTGTGGCAGCAGGAGGACCCTGTCTCCTTCCTGCAATAGTGGGGTTGGCCAGTGATACACGTAAACAGGACAAAGGAGGACATGCTGAGTCTGAAACAAGAAATGACCTTCCCACACATGTACAGGTTGTGTGCCCACTTATCTCATGAACAGGCTGGGATCCAGCCAGAGGGAGGGCTGCCGGTCTTCTTTGCAGACTCTGCCTGTTAGTGTCCCTGCAAAGCCCCCATCCCGTCTACATTCTCCCCAGCCTCAGTGAGGTCTTACCTGAATGTCCCCGCCATAGGGACTCTTCTTCCAAGGACTCTCCCTCAGACTACCAGAGCTGTGCTGGCCATGGTCACAAAGAGCAGGAGGGCCTGGGAGCACACATCCCCTTGACGCTGCTCTTCGCCAACAATTGGCAGATGCTGGAACACGAATGCCCCTGGCTCTGGGTTGGGGCAGACTCTTAGGGGTGCCTTGTGCTCTCCAGGCTCCCCTGCAGGATCAGGCTGGAGCTGTCCTCATGTGACTTCCTGACATTGTCCTTCACTTGGTGACCCCTTTCCCCCTCCCTGGTCAGTTTCTCCATGGAGCACATCCTTACTAGAGCACTCACCCAGGAGTTCCTGATCTGGAGAACAGACATCCCTGCATAACCTTCCAGATGGACACCCTAGGGCCCTTCACTGTCAGCTGCTTTCTGAGTCATTTTACTGATAGATGACACTGACCACTGTGGAAAGGAGACCCTTAGAGCAGCCGTTCTCAACCTGTGGGTCGCAACCCACAGGAACTGTATTAAAGCGTGGCGACATTAGGAAGGTTGAGAACCACTGCCTTAGAGGGACCCAGAATGGAGTAGAGGGGCTAGAGAATGGTGGGCACCAGGGACTTGAGCCTCTGAGGATTGAAGTCCAAGCATGAGGTGGCCTTTCAGGTCTATAGGGATGATGGGAGATAGGGCAAGTAGAGAGCCCAGGGACTTCTTGATTGTACAGTCCAGAGTCCAGGGGGCCATGACTTCTGGCTGACTCGTTAGATTACCTGCTTGGTGATATCTTCTCTTCTCCTCCTTCCAGGAAGGAGGGTGTGAGCCCCTCTGTGCCTTGGTAGAGCCTCAGTTCTGAGGATCTGGGGAGATTTTGAGCACATCTTTGGAAGCCAGCAGATCCTGACAGCCCACCAAGCCACCTCTTCTCTGTGACTTCCTCCCCAAATCAGAAGCACAGTCAGCAGGCCACAGGGGAGAACTCCAGCTGCACCTCAGGAGATAAGAGGCAGCAGGCCTCGAACATCACATCTTATCTCTCTGCACAGCTGCTATGTGACTCCGAGAAAGTTGCCCAGCCTCTCTGAGCCTTAGCTCCTCAGTTACAATGCTTATTATGTAGATATTTTCCCTCTTCCCCTTCGTGTCTCTCTTGGGGAAGATCTGGAGGCCAATCCAAGCCAAAATTCAGTCAGACAGGGCAGAACATTGTCTGCTGTAGCCTGAATACTTGTTCCTCCCACCCCAAATTTATATTTTGAAGCCCTAATCCTCAACATGATGGTATTAGGAGGTGGGGTTTAGGGACAGTAATTAGGTTTAGATGAAGTCCTGCATGATGGCATTAGCGCCCTCACAAGAAGAGATTGGGGGGAACGGGGTGTGAGTGTGTGCATGTGCACGTGTGGGTGTCTCTCTGTGTGTGTATCTCTTTCTCTCCGTGTCTCTCTCCACCATGTAAGAATACAGCAAGAAGGCAGACATCTGCCAGAGATGCCTCACCAGGAACCAAATTGGCCTGCCCCTTGTTCTTGGACTTCTCAGCCTCCAAATGTATGAGAAATAAACTCCTTGTGTTCAAGTCACCCAGTCTATACTATTTTGGTATAGCAGCTCAAGCTAAGACAAAAATTAAGACCAAGAAGTGGAGTGCTGCTGTAATACCTAAAATATGGAAGCAACTTTGGCACTGGATAACGAAGAGGGACTGAAAGGGTTTTGAGGTACGTACTAGAAAAGGCTGACATTGCCATAGAAGTACTGATAGAGGTGATTCTGGTGCAGGCTTGGAAGAGAGGAGAGCTGTGCAGAAATCTCCCATCTTCTTAGAGAATATGTAAATAATCATGTACAGAACGTAGGTAGAAATATAAGTTTTAAAGGAGATTCTGATGAGGTCTCAGGCAGAAACGAGGAATAAATTATTGGACAATGGAGAAAAGATATTGGCTGAATTGTGTTTGTGTCCTATTGTTTTGTGGAAAGTAGAACTTGTGAGTGATGAAATTGCTGTGAGCAATGAATTAGATATTTAGCTGAGGAGATTTTTAAGCAAAGTTTAAAGCAGCAGCTTGTTTCCTCCTGTTTATAGTAAAATGTGAGGAGAGAAAAATGAATCGAAGAAGGACGTGTTAAGCAGAAAGGAAGCAGAACTTAAATATTGGACTATTCTCAGTCTATCCATATTGTAATAAAATAGAAAGCATGTTTGAAGAGAACAGTAAGAGTGTGTAAGCTTGTGGCTGACTGATCATTTGATAAGAAGACTAGAGGAGGTGTGAACCACAGACCTCATCAGCCACCCCAGCAGAAGCATTGCCAGTTTGAACCAAAGAGGACAGAGTCTGGATAGAATGAAGAAAAGCCATCAGACTTCTTGGATCTTGTAGGATAGGACGATAAAGCTATTTAGCTAAAAACTTGCACTATTCTCCAAGAAAAGGGGAAAATGGCCTTGAAGGTAGTTCAGAGGTCATCAGAGACAGTGCCTCAAATTCAACAGGCCAGGCAGCTGTTGAACCACAGCTATGAGTGCCACCTTGCTGAGATGTGGGCATGACATTGCCAACCCAGTGGTCCTGGAGGTCAGAGCATCAGATCAGAGAGGATTATTCTTGAGCCTTGGGGTCTCATGGAATTTTCTTGGGACCCATCACTCTTTCCTTCTTTCCTATTTCTCCTTTTATAACAGGAATGCCTATCCTATGCCCACTCCATCATTGTATTTTGGACGCACATAACTTGTCGAGTTTGACAAGGTCACAGCTGGAAAGGAATTTTGCCTCAGGATAGATTGTACCTCACGTCTCACCCATATCTGATCTAGATGATATTAGGTGAGACTTTGAACTTTAGACTTTAGAGTTGATATTTTGTATGTAAGAAGAACATGAATTTGAAGCAGGGGTGGAATGCTATGGACTGAATGTTTGTTCCTCCCAAAATTCATACGTTAAATACCCAAGTTGATGGCATTAGGAGACAGAGCTTATCTTAGACTGTTTATGCTGCCATAACAAAATACCTGAGACAGGGTAATTTATAAAGAAGATTTATTTTCTCATGGTTCTAGAACTCACAAAATCTAAGATCAGGGTGCCAGCAGGCTTGGGATCTGGTGAGGGCAGCTCTCTGCTTCCAGAATGGTGACTTGTGGAGGGGAGGAAGGCTGTTTCCTCACATGACAGAAAGGAAGGAGGGCAAGAGGGTGCTCCTTTTAGTCTTGAGCCCTATTATCAGGGTGCCAGTCCCCTTCATGAGGGCAGAACCCTCATGACTTAGTCACTTCCCAGAAGCCACACCCCATAATACTCTTGCATTGGGGTTTAAGTTTCAACATGACACCATCATTCATCTAACACCATCATTCAAACCATAAGGGGGCCTTTGGGAGATAATTAGGTCATGAGGGTGGAACCCCCATGAATCATATTAGCGTCCTTATAAGAAGATTCAAGAAAGCAATGATTATTCTCTCAGCTATGTGAGAATAAAACAAGAAGGTGGCTATGATAGTAGCCCAAACAACTCTTCTCTCTCTCTCTCTGCCATGTGAGGATACAAGAAGAAAGCAGAAGTCACCTTCAAGAAGGAGTTTACCAGGATCCAAATTGGCTAGCAACTTGATCTTAGACTTCCAGCCTCCAGAACTATGAAAAACAAATGTCTGTTGTTTAAGTCACCCAGTCTATGGTATTTTGTTAGAGCAGTCTAAGCAGATTGAGATAAGAACCAAGCATTCAGGGCTCACAAAAATGAATCCAGAATCAGCCAAGGTGAGTACAGACTGAAATATGACCATACACATCCACCAAAAGTATGGATTCAAAAGTCAGAGGCCCTGGATCTGAATCCCTTCTTCATCCACTCATGCACTGCTGTGTGGCCTTAGGCAAATTATCAACCTCTCTGTGCCAGAATCATGTTAAGGAAATGAAATAACCATGGTTCTGTCTTCCCCCAGTGTTGCATGTCAGGGATTCAGCAGGCACCTGGCACATCATCAGCTCTCAGAAATGACCATCAATGTGATTGGCATCACCACCACCATCCCAGCTTGGTACTTCTGTGGTTTGCCATGATTGTGTCCTTAGGGTCCCAGGAGGTGGAGTGTCACAGTCTAAAGAGCAGTCATGAGCACTATGTTCTGAGATCCTAGAAGAGTGGGTAGGACATGCCAGAAGGAAAAGCTAAGAGATCCAGCCAGCAAAGAACCAATAAGACCTTTTTTAGATTCAGACAATTGATTACTTACATAGTAGTAGCCAGTGGTGCTGGACGTCCTTTATGCAGGGCAACAGCAAAACAAAAGGGGCAGGTGACGCTGCAACATGGACAGTAGGACCACCAGTTGTGGAGGAAGCCCATCTCCGGCTGCAGCAGAGCAGTCCTTTGGCCTGCAGCTGTACCCTGAGGAGGCCTTGTACTACATCAGAACCTGGGAGGGAAAGAGATATGGACTCTTGCCAGCCAGCCTGGAGGAAGAGAGGAGAATTGGAAATGACCTTTGAACAGCTCTTCACAGACCCTGTGTTCTCTAGGTCTAGAGGATCTCTGACAAGGCTGGGAGATGGACTGGTAAGCCTTACGGATGTGATCTATGCCACCAGAGTACATGGTGAAACCATTCCCCTGCCACTAGAAGGAAGTCAGCCTAAAGGAGGAGATGCCCTCCACAGGCCTTGAAAATGGGTTAGACTTGAGGAGCTGCCCAGGTGGAGACCACAGCAGGAGCAAAGGTATTGAGGCTGGAGTAGGGGGTTCCTGGGAGCTGTGGCTGGTTGAGTTTTGTTGCTTCAGCAGATATGTATGGAAGCAGAGCTGAATCAGACATCAGGGGATCACAGGCTGGTAGAGGAGGCTGAAACAGAAATGCAGGCACCTGACATCCAGAGACCTGGACAGGGAAGTGTAGGGCAGGGCAGGTGAGCAACAGGGAAGCTTCATGGAAGAGATGGCCACAAGGCAGGAGGTACGTTCCTCACCAGAAAACCCCCACGGTGATGCAGAAAAGGCACTCACAAACTTAATATGAAAGAAATGCAAGTAGGTGCCTTTATTTTTCTATAATTCAAAATAGTTTCTCTCAGAGGCCTTCTTTTTCCTGGGAGCTTGCACACCCACAAAGGCTCAGGGTCAGAGCGGGTAAGCTGCAACTGGCCCCCAATCTTGTCCGTTCACACCTGATATGGGGGGTCAGCAAGATGGCCCACAGACTCAGCTCAGTGACAGCTGTTTGGGGACTGACCTGGGGGAAACAGGAGCCATCTCTAGCTCCTGCGTGCCAAGAACCCCAGGTGCAGCTTTTCTGGCCAGCTCCCTTGCTCATCAGGCTTGCTGCCTTTGTTGACTCCATGGTTAAACAAATCCAAGATGTATTGACCAGGTTTCCTCTCATTAAATCACCCTTGAAAGACTGAAAATCTTCACTGACATTGACACCAGCCCTCCTTGATGGTCTCTGGGCTCTTGTGTTCTCAAGAAGGCCTTTGGCCAAAAGCAATACAACTGGACATGCAATCGAACATTACCCCAGTGGGCAGCATCAGGGCCTCTGCTGACAGCTGCCCCAGCCACAGCCTCACAGTGCTTCTGACGTCTGGTACAACAGACACACCACGGGGCATGGAGGAACCCCACAGCAGATAATCAATCTCCCTGCCCCTCTTGCCAGCTCTGGAAGGCATTTATTCAGTCAGCTGAACTTCAGCCTTCCTGATTTGGTTTTTCTTGATCAGTGTCAAGGCAAATTTTAAAATATATGTGAATCATCCAAACAGAAATCTATGCCCCACCTCTTAGATGCAGCACTGGTGCCAGCGGGAGGACAGGCAGGAAAGGGGATAATGAGGTGAGCACGTTAGGATTTGGATTTTTGGCATCGGTTGTTAATTACTTCAGTGTGCCTGCTCTGTGCCAGGAGCCCCTCGTGTGCACCTCACTCCTTGCTCATGAAGGAGTCCTTGTCATCTTCATCTTCAATTTGAGGATAAAACACACAGGCCTGAAAATAGAAACAATAATCCCTTTCTCACGGCACTATCGCTAGGGTCCTAGTGCTACTGTTTGGAACGCAGGGGCAGAATTTGAAGTCGCTGTGAATACAGGGGGGACATAATAAGGACATCGGCACAACTCTCAGTTAGGAGCTGCGTGCCGAGCTGCCACTAATGAGTCCAGAGTTCAGGGTCACACGGAGGTGTAGTTGTCTCTTGAGTCACATGAGGGCTACAAGCTTGTGGGGCAATAGCAGATGTCTGGAGGTCCCAGCCTCTTGTTAGACATCCAGGCATGGTATCGCTCCCTGAGTTGGCCTTATGCTACCAGGATGGCTCCAGCTGTGACCTTATTCCAGCAGGAGGAGGAGTGGGGAGGAAGGGCAAATTGGTGCCTCCCAGCTGGACAGGCCCTGGGACTTCCTCTCACAGCTCGCTGCCCCATTTTCAGTTAGAAGAAACACAGGCAGGGCCCAGACAAACTGGACAGTCCAGCTACAGAGGAAGCAGGAGAGAATCCTTTGGGTCCAAGGTACTCACTTGTTTGTAAGCCAGTTTCTTCGCCTGCATCCTGGTCCTTTGGAGTCCTGCTTCTGCTTTGTGCCTGGGCTTCCTAGGACATTGGACATCGGGGCTTCCCAGCCTCTCTGCCTGCACTGGCCCTCGAAGCCACAGTCCTCTCTCTGCTTCTTTGGTCCCAGTCCTGAGAGGCAGTGTCTGATGGGTCCCTCTTATCTTTGCTCTCTACACCCTGCCACATGGATTGGCTGCCCTCTAGGGGTGTGTCTGTCCCAGACCAATCAGCTGGCGTCATGGGAGGGTGTGTTCACACCCGGAACCGGGTTCCAGTAGGTACTGAGAAGCGCTTGTGTGTAGTGAGAAGGTACTACGGCAGACTTCAGCTGGTGGAGCACCACGTGCCTCCAGGCAGGGGGGACCTTGGACAAATCACTGGCGCTTTCTGCGACTTCAATTCCTGCTCTGTAAAATGGGGTAGAAATCATCTCCATCTCATGAAGTTGCAGTAAACACTGAATGAGGAAATTCACATGATTGTGTCTGAGCATAGTAAAGGCTCATTATTATTATTATTATTATTATCAACAGCAAAGCTATTATTATTGGAAGGACTGGCCTTCCAAAAATACCTGTCCCTTCTTCAGTCACCTCGGAGGACATGCTCACTCCGTAGGTTCTGAGGCTTTTTGCAGTCTCCTCAGGGCTCTGCAGAATACAGGATATGAGGGGAGGTGGGGTGTGTGCTGGGCGGAGGGAGGATGGTGAAAGCTGTGATTATCACTCACCGCCGGCTCAGCAGAAGAGAAAGCGCTTGCCCGGCACACCTAGCAATTACCCACAGTGATGACGGCAATGGAGCCAGATGCACAGCTGTGGGGGAAGGGGCAGGGGCAAAGCCTCCTCTTAGGAGAGGGCAGTGGAGGAGGCGGTCTTTTGGGAAGATGATTGGGCCCATCTGCTTTTGCCCAAACCCTTCTTGACCCCCGTGTTCTTAGAATAAAGATGAAATGCCCCTACTGGCCTCCAAGGCCCCGCCTAGATGGTCCTTTGCCACCTTTGCCGCCAAGCTCCCCTGCTGTGCTCCACCCACTCTGCCTGTCTGCCAAGCTGTTTTCTAACTGAGTATTTGCAAAGACTGTTCCCCTTCTTGGAATGCTGTTCCTCTGTTGCTTGCCTGGATAGCCCCCATTTTGGGTTCCTGCTTACAATGCCACTGCCTACTCACCTTGAATAGACCTTCTCTGATCTTATCCAAATGATGTGCAGGAGGGTTCCGACTGCATAGCCTAGGGTTTCTGAAAACCTGCTATTCAGTCCTCCCTATTAGGTCGACACTTGGGTATACCTACCAGGCAGTGATTGGCTTTGAAAGCACCTACCAGTTCTTTCAGGATGGTGGGTGTGAGCTAGAGGGTTAGGAACAGGTGGGATCTGCCCTAGCCAGGCTTTTCCACTGTTACTGCATAGATTGGTCTTCTAGTCACCAACCTCCCACCAGCCAAAGGGCAAAGTTTTACTAACAAGGATCCTTTTCATGTGCTCAGGTTGGAGCTCATGTCTGAGCTAATTAATTTCCAGGTTCCACATGAACACAAGAGCTGAAAATTAGCACTTGCAGAAAGCCAATCCCAGCCATTCCCCTAAATTGCAGGGGGGCCTAGAAGCCAAAGTCGGAGGTGGTGACAGTTCCTGGCAGGAGAGTATAAGCCAGAGGATCTGCTTCCTCTCCACCTGCTCCTAAATAGGTCCTCTCTTGGCTGATCTTTCCCTTGGGGCTGGGGACAGCAGGGAGGGTGCACAGGTGACAGGCCACAGGTACCACCAAGGCCCCTGGGCTCAGGGACCCTCAGTCAATCCTAGGAGATGCACTGCCTTAGGCCACCTCTGCCCCTCGCTGCTGCAGCTCTGCTCCTGAACTAGAGTGCAGCCTCCCCGGGGGCGGGGCCCAGGTCAGTCTCATTTCTGGGTCCCCAGTGGTATCCAAAATAGTCTTGTTTAATAAGTCTCTCCTGCCTCCTGGGGAGCAATGGGAATTGTTACAAACTTTGGGCTAAGCAGAGAGATCTGAACTCCCTTCCCAGCTGGGCCACCTGTGAGCACAAAAGCCAGGTCCCAGGTATTGCTATAAAGTGGAGTAATGCCACCCACTCCTAGGGCTATGAGATGCAGATGAGATCATCATGGTGACCATGACCATGGTGACAGCATTCACATGCTCATTGTCAGTGGCATTGAACAAACTGAACAAAAACCCTGTGATCTCCTTCCTGAAGGCCACACAGATCCACAGAAAGCTGGAGCAACATGCTCAGAGTGGGACCAGGTTTACACAGGAGGCTTACAAAGCTTCAGGGCAAATCCCAGCTTCTCTTTCTGGTTCCAACACCTCCATGTCCCTGCTTTAAAAATAAGGTGAACACAGATCCCAAATCTCTTATCTGAAACCCTCAGGACCAGGTGTCTTTTAAAATTGCAAATATTTTAGCTCTCAGAAAGGTCAGGCAGTACATATGCCGTCTATTACATAACACCCAGCAGGGGCTGGGGTAGCACTTCCTAATCGAACATCAATACCCCACAGTGCAGCGCGTGCATGTGTACTCCGAGTGATCAATAAAGACCACAAATAGCCTCGTGTCAAATCACACCAGGCCATGCTGCCAAGCTTAGGAAAACGTCAGTTTTTAGGGCTTGGAGGGTTTGGAAATGAGAATAAGGGCTGCTGTGAGGCTTAGAGGCGCTCGCATACTCGGCAGCCACCTACCTGCCAGGAGCCACTCTTGTTATCACCACTAATTCTCTGGGTGCAATGACAAACAAGGCAGAATCTGCGGGAAAGCGTCAGCTCCTGCCAGGACCAACCCCTGGCGCTGTCCCCCAGAAGCAGGAGGACACAGGTGGCAGAATCTTGGGAGGTTTTACTGGCACCTCATCCAATTACCCTTAGAAGTCAGATGGTGCCCCTGACCTTTCTGGATTCAGAGTCTTTCTCACCAAGATTATTTGAGCCAAAACATCATGACATTTCCCCCAGTCTCCTTCCAGGGAGGGGAGAAGAGACCTGACTTCCTCATTTTTCTCACCCTGGTCCCACGGCAGAGAACATCCTATCAGAGGCAAGGCTGGCTCTGAGTCCTGGGAAGCTTGGGCAGTCCGGAGCTCTAGAGTAATTGAGCCTCCCTGAGTGGCCACTCCCTCCCCTGCCAGGCTGCGCAATCTCTGCCTAGGATGTGGGGGGAGGACAAGAGATATCCTCTTTCAGAAGGGCAGAGACACCAACTGAAACCCGAGAGTCATTTAAAAAAGAGCACTCCATTAAGATGGATTATAAGCAAGATCCAGGCATCTGATCAGTGCCCCATTCCTGGCTGTGGAGCCTGTTTTGGCGCCTGCACATCCTTCAGAGAAGCTTCCAAATGAAAGCCTGGCTCATGCCACTCCAGCAGCCGACCCTCGGAGACTGGCCTCCCATCCCCAGCACGTGCCGAGCCAGCGGGGCGCAAGCAGCCACAGGGATTAAAACTCTCCTCAGTTTGCACAACTGAGCTCTTGTCTCACTTTGAACAGACAGTGTTATTTTAGGAAGGGCTCCCAAACAAACGAGGCTTTTTACAAGTCCACCCTCCCTAAGGGGTCTTTGTTTTTAGCTCAAACTCTACTAATTCTGGTTCCACCTCAGAGACCAAAGTTTTCAAAGGTCCTGTCTTTTGAAAAAGGAATATAGTGGGTGTTCATTCAGGAAGTTCGACAGCTTGAGGGAACCCAGGTGCTCCCAGCAGCTCTTGTCCCTCCCACCTACAGCACCTGCCCTGGGAGCCCTGCCGGTCTTCCTACAAAACTACAGCTTCCCTCCCACACACCCCTCAGCATCCCTCACTGAAGCTTTCCTAGCGGTTAAAGGTCCTCCCAGTTGCTCTGACCACCAGGAGACGGGAGCCTATGGGTGATTTCTTCTCCCTCCCACCACCCATGTACATGTTCCACGCAAGCATCTTCAGGCAGCCTCTCTGCAGTCATCCCAGAACAAAGGCTGTGATTCTTCCTCACCCCTGTGTATGCACCCTCCCCCCACTCCCTTTTCCCTCACTCCAGCCTCCTGGGATAGCACCAGGACACAGGTGCTCAAGGGAGCAGTTGCCCAGGCTCTATGAGTCACAGTCTGGGCTGAGACAGGAAGCATCTCCATCCTCTCTCTATCTATCTCTCCCCAACCACCCCAGCTACACCAGGATAACTTATAAAAGGGGACAGTTATTCTTCAACTCACCATAAACTGCTTCTTGTCAAAATCCTGCCCACTAAAATAATATCCAACATATTTAGCAATCTGTTCTTCATAGACACCTGCCAATCAGAACAGTTGCTATGTAGTTAGGGGACAGTCCACAAGCCTACCCTCCCTCGCTTCTGATACCAGCTACCAGTTTGGAGGCTCCCAAGACCACCCTCAGTCTTCACAATTTGCTGGAAGGGCTTGTAGAACTTACTGAAAACTGCTACACTCACAGTTACAGCTTATTATAGCGAAGGGACACAGATTAAAACAGCCAAGAGAAGAGGCTTGTGGGGCAGAGTCCAGGAAAATTCCAAGCACAGAGCTTTCGGTTGTCCTCTTCCAGTGGAGTTGGGGACAGTAAAGAAGCTCACCCAAGCCTTAGCGTTCAGTTCAAAATCTTTATTACAGCCTTCATGGTCAACTGTCCACCTGGTTGACCCAGTCTCCAGCCCTTCTGGATGCCAAACTGATACTGTGGGATTCAAACCCCCACTCTAAGCCACTTTGTTAGACTTTCTGGTGCATCCCAAAGTCCCCAGGTAAACAAAGACACTCTCAGGCAGGATATCACTGGCCTAGAGATCACCACCAAGAAGAAGAGGGCCAAGGCCAACGCTCCTATAGGGTCAGGGTAAATTCTTTCCTACACCCAACCAATCAAACAACCGGCACAAACAACTGGTACAGACTCCTGACCATCAACCCATGGGCCTGTGGAAGCTTCCAGATGTTGTCAGGAGCAGCAGCCACATCTAGAGGTGCTGTCTAGAGTGTCCTCTAAAATTGTGCATCCCACCTGTTGTCCTTGGCTGTCCAGTCCACGCTGAATGACTCTATTCAATCCTGTTGTCCTCACCATGAGCTGGGCCCAGCCTCCCACCAGCCATGTAGTCTGTGGGAGTGACCTCACTGATCCGCAGAGTCGCGGTAGATTTTTTGAGACGTGGTGCCCGGCCTTCTGCAGCCCACAGGCAATCTCCCAGGCCAATCTTGACTTGGAGAGGCTCTCACACAGAAATCCCAGGCAACCGGCTCAGCGCCTGTCGCTCAATGGGCTAAGGCACCAGCCACGTACACCTGAGCTGGCGGGTTCGAATCCAGCCTGGGCCCGCCAAAACAACAATGACGGCTGCAACCAAAAAACAAATAGCCGGGCGTTGTGGCGGGCGCCTGTAGTCCCAGCTACTTGGGAGGCAGAGGCAGGAGACTTGCTTGAGCCCAGGAGTTGGAGGTTGCTGTGAGCTGTGATGCCACAACACTCTACCCAGGGTGACAGCTTGAGGCTCTGCCTCAAAAAAAAAAAAAAAAGAAAGAAATCCCAGACAACGATATAATCTACAGCCACGGCCCACAGAAGACCAACAGAATGACCTGCTGCTGAAGCAAAGCCAAGCTCACTGCCTGCTCCTACATGCTGCGCCAAGGGGCTCTGTCAGGACTCAGGAGAGGGGGGCAGGGACTAATACTTGCAGGTTTGGAGGCCTGAGCTTGAATACAGAGGGTGCCGACAACATGTATACATATTTTAAGAATGGAAAAAACTCTATTAAAGTTGTAATACTTGACATATACCAAGAACATTTGTTGTCTTGTATAATCTTGTGTCTATTGTAATTGCAGGAATCAAACGTGACTTGAGTATTACAAGTTTAACGCAGTTTTTTTCTTTCTTAAAATGTGTATACTTTTTTTGTTATCATCAGTAGTTCAAAGCAGTCCTTTCAAAATGAGGACTAGCAAAGGTGTTTTGTTTTGTTTCCTTTTGTTTTCATTTTTTTAAATTGTGGTAAAATATACATAACATAAAGCATACCATCTTACCCACTTTTAAGTGTCCAGTTCAGTGGCATTAAATTCACTCACACTGTTGTGGCAGCCATTACCACCATCTACCTCTAAAGCCTTTTCATCTTCCCAAACTGAAACTCTCTATCCATTGAGCAATTACCCTCTCTCCCCTCCTCTGCCCCCAACAACCACTGTCTACCTCCTGTCTCTAGGAATTGGACTATTCTCATACCTCTTATAAGTCGGATCTTACAGTATTTGTCTTTTTGTGACTGGCTCCTTCCAATGAGTACAATGTCTTCAAGTCTACCCCTGCTGTAGCAAGTGTGAGAATTTCCTTCCTTTTTAAGGTTGTGTAACATTCCATTGTAGGGCTAGATCACATTTTTGTTGTTGTTTAGCAGGCCCTGGTCAGGTTCGAACTCACCACCCCCAGTGCACAGGCCGGCACTCTGACCATTGAATTATGGGCACCCAGGCTAGATATCTGTTAGTGTATCCCTGCTGTGTGAGTCTCTGCTGTGAATTCTTCTGTGTGTGCACCCAGAAGTGGAATCATCAGGCCAAACAATAATTCTGCATTTAGCCTTTTGAGGAACTCTGGCAAAGGTTTTGATATAACAGTTTAAGATGGGTAAACTCATTGAGGGGAAGACAGTCTTAAAGTGGGTCTTGATGAATAAACAGCTGCTCGATGTTAAGAAGTTGCCCCATGGAGGCCCCCACTGACCTGAGAGTTTTGGCCCTGTGGGCACTCAGTGTCCCATGAAGGGGGTGGCTAGAGCAACCCACTTTAAGTCACATGGATGCAGGTGGCAGAGTCAGTTCTCATTCCCTTACTTCAAAGCCAACATGATGGGAGAAACTTTCCTGCCTGAAACCTGCCACTGCCTACAGCCATGTTGGGCATCTAATGCTTCTGGACAGAGCAAGGGGCTGGTCTGCTCAGCACTGCTGTGGCAATAGGCAGGGCTGGACTCTGCATCTGCAGTCTTGAGGTCATTTCTTAGCTTCACCCCTTACTACTGAGGGCTACAGATGGGTCCACTCCAAATCTCTCCTGTCCAACATGGTGGCTGCCACATGTGGCTGTTTAAATTCAAACTAATTTAGCAAAATTTAAAATTCAGTTCCTCATTGGCACTAGTCACATTTCAAGAGCTCCACAGTCACATGTGGCTGATGGCTACTGTGTTGGACACCTCCCCTAACAGCAGTCTCCTTGTCTAAATGTTGTGGCAAGAGAGATACCCCCTGACAAATTATCTTCCCTGCTAAAAGGACAGCCCCATGAGGGTAGGGGCTTTTGTTCACTGTTACGTCCCCAACATGCATAGCAAAGGCTGGCCTACCATAGGTGTGAAAAGACGCTGTGGAATGAATGATTGAATGAATGAAGGCATAAGTGAAGAATAATGCACTGAATCTGTGGATGCCAACAGGGGGGATCTGGAAACTTCTGCAGGGGAGTCAAGAGGTGAGCTGGGAGGGGGCTGCGCAGCGCAGTGACTTCCCTGTAGAAACTCAGGTGAAGGACCAAGATTGAGAGAATCGCTGTTGTGGGGCTGGCTCGTGATGGACAGACCCTGGGTGAGATAAAGGGGGCCACTGAGACTTTGTCTTGACAGTGACTTTCTTGGACACTTCTTTTTGAGACAAGAGCCAGCCTGTGACTTGAGGGGAACCAAGGCAGAGGTTTCCTGAGGAACGTGCCCCAAAGGGCCCAGCCACCTTCTCAGGTCCCCCCCAGTCACCACCTATCTCACTTGCTTGTGGCTTCCCTGCAGCTGGGGTTCATTCCTGTGGTCTGACAAGTGTCTCCCCAAACTGGAGAAAGTGGCTGTGTCTGTGGAGAGAAGGAGGTTCCATGTTGTTGCCTCCCAAACCAGGAAGGCCCCACTGGTCCACATAGTGCAATGTGAAAAGAGGGAGCCATCCCCAGTGTTCCAATTGCCCAATCCTTGTGGGACATTCCACCTGGCGAAGCAAATAACCACCAGGGTTGTCAGCAATGATTCTAGCTCAACCTTGTTTTTTACAGTTGGAACAATGGCAATTTCTCACCAGTAAGACACTGCCGGGCCATACCCAGGAGGGACAGCCATGGAGAAGGCCAGGAAAGGGTTGCCCAGTTTTAGGAGGGGATGCTGAGGGTTAGTGAGGGCCCACCTCCCTGTGTGATAGTCTCTGCACACTCTTGGTGTTGGGAACTGGGGCTCGCAGCAGATGAGGGGACCACCTGCAGTCTGAGGGGTCCAGGGAGTCTACCTGGGAGCAGGTGGATCCAGGGACATGAGCAGAGACTTCCAGGCCCTGGCTAGGATTCTGTGTTCTAGGCAGAAAGGCAGGTGAGCACCCAGGAGCCCTGGTTGGGAAAATGAGGCAGGGTGGCCATTGGAGAAATTGTCAGAGGAGCCAGCACTACCATGTCTTCCCCACCGTACCCCTGCCCTGGCCCTGAGGCAGGAGCCAAAGGAACAGTTCTTGGATATTTGGAAGCTCACCATGCCATCCCCACCTGTGATGTGTTTTTCCCCAGCCCCCATTCCCCTACATGAAGTTGGCCCCCATGTCCCTCCCCACCACTCTAGCCCAGGATTCCTCTCACCTTCATGCCCTCCATTTTGTCCATTCCTGCTATCTAGTTCAAGACTATGGTCACTCTGGGCTCCAGTACCCTCTCCACATTGTGGCTCCAGGGTGACCTTTCAGGCCCGACCCTGAAATCCGTCCCAAAGCTGTCACTGGGCCTTTTCCCCTGTGGACACAGGGCAAACTTTCTGTCCCCTCTGAGTTCTCTCACCCACCCACCCTGTGGCCCCATTGCCCTGCCAAGTTCAAGCCTCCAACCCCACAGATGATCACACCTCTACACCTTTGCACGTGCCACCTCTTCTGCCTGGCAAACCCTCCTTCCCACCTCCACATTGCAAACTCACTTTTTGAGGTCTCACTCAAACATCAGGAGCCTTTAACATCCTCCGCTCTCCTGCCCTCCTGAATGCTGACGCTAGGGGGCACTTCTCCACCTGGATCACATCTCCACACTGTTTCTATAGTTGTCCCTACACCACTGCCCACCAGACTGGGCACCTTCAGGGTTATGCCCCACCCCCACCCCATGATGCCCTAGCCCATGGTCTCAGGCCCCCTTGCAGGGGCTGAGACTGAGTAGCTGCTCAGTAAATATTAAATGAAGAAATTAATGAATGAAGCCCTAATGAAAAGCTAAAAATGGACCTCCCCTCCCGGGCCTGACCCACTTTCTCAGCCTTCACCAGCTGCTCAGGGAAGCAGCATTGATTCTCCTGATGCGTCCAACATCAATGGGCCTCTGATTACACCACTCTGGGCAGCACTGGAGCCGCCCAGCAGAACCAACTGGCTCAGGCTGCTGGGCCACAAGGACAGGGAAGGAACACCCATCTGAGCTCTAGGCTGAGGGAAGTCCCGGGATTTTGGGGTCAGTCTGCCCAACCTGGGCACCAAGCCCCTCACATACTGCTGTGCATGAACTGGCTAAGTTCCTGGCCCTGTTGAACCTCAGTTTCCCCAACTGTGAAGCGGGTCCCACTGTGTGTGCTGATGAACTAGACTGGGGGTCAGCACTTTTTTCAGTAAAAGGCCAGATAGTAAATATTTTAGGGCTTGTGGGCCAAGCTGTCTCTGTCACACTCAACTCTGCCGCTCTGGTGCCAAAGTAGCCATAGACAAGATGGGAATGAGTGAGTGTGGCTGTGCTCCAGCAGAACTCTATTTATGAACACTGCAGCTTGAATTTCATATAATTTCATATATCACAACATATTATTCTTCTTATTTTTTCCCAACCACTTAAAAACACAGAAACCATTTTTAGTTTATAGGATGGACAAAAATAGGCAGTAGTCCAGATTTAGCTCACTGGCCATAATTTGCTAGCCCTAAATTAGATTATGGAAGACTCCCTAAATTTGAGCCTTTGTTTACAGCATTATTGTGTGTTCGTGACTGTCTCCAAGAAGAGACACTTGGAGACTGGATGTCAAAATAATTGTTTTGTTTAGTCATTTACTCAATATGCAATATCTGTTAAGTAGCTAAGAAATTTCTAGCAGTGAGGGGATCTATAGATGGAATTGGTTGCTGCAACAGTAGTGAGCTCATTGTCTCCAAAAGTGTATAAGTAAAGTGGAATGGCTGAAGCAGGGAAACTGGAGAGAGGATTTAGAAGTAGCGAATTTAAGAAAGTGCCCACTGAGTGCTAGATTAGAGGCTGTAAAGGAGTACAGCCTCCACTAGATCTGGAGGGCTGCATGCCCTCTTCTCCCTCCCCTGGCCTGTCCCCAGACCTTGAGACAAAGGAGAACACTTACCTAGAGGTCAAATAAAAAGCCAATCCCCAATGTACTGACAGCAGATGGTACCTGGACATACAAGTGTCTCAGCCTCCAAATGCTTAGTTTGGATCCCCATAGCCAACTCTAGGATAAGCACTTGGGTGCAGGTGGTTTATTTGGGAGATGATTCCAGGAAGCATGTGAGTAAGTGGGGAAGTGAGATGGGGTGGGAGGCAAGCTTATGAAGGGTATGTTAACGAGCAAATTAATGCTGTGGCCACTTGGGGCTCAGCCTGTTGGGGACCTTTCAAGAGATAGGGCAGAGGCTTGGTGCCCGTAGCACAGTGGTTACAGCGCCAGCCACATACACCAAGGGTGGCGTGTTCGAACCTGGTCCAGGCCAACTAAGCAACTGCAACAAAAAAGTGGCCAGGCATTGTGGTGGGCGCCTGTAGTCCCAGCTACTTGGGAGGCTGAGGCAAGAGAATCACTTAAGCCCAACAGTTGGAGGTTGTTGTGAGCTGTGACACCACAGCATGCTACCCAGGGCAACATGGTGAGATTCTGTCTTTTTTTATATATATATAATTTTATTAAATCATAATTGTGTACATTAGTGCAATCATGGGGCACAATGTGCTGACTTCATATACAATCTGAAATATTTTGGTCGAACTGTTAAACATAGCCTTCATGGCATTTTCTTAATCACTATATGAAGACA
>CAUYRH010004690.1:0-11375 GCA_963574655.1 Perodicticus potto | reverse complement strand
GGCTGACTGGGCAAAAAAGCACAAGCCATCTACATACTATCTCCAGGAAATACACCTAACCTCGAAAGACAAAACAAGACTCAGGGAAAAGGGTTGGAAAATAATATTTTCAGGCACATGGAAATCAGAAGAAGGGAGGGGTCACAATCTTATTTTCAGATACAAGTGAATTTCAAGCACCGAAAGTAAAGAAAGACAAAGATGGTCACTACATACATACTGGACAAGGGGGCAGAAAACGAGGACATTTCAATTCTAAATATTTATGCATGCAACTAAAATGCTCCCAGATTTATAAAACAAGCCTTAATTGGTCTGAGCAATAATATATCTTCTGACATCATTATAGTAGGGGTCTTTAAAATCCCTCTGGTTGAACTGGACAAATCTTTTAAACAAAAACTAAACAAAGAAACAAGGGACTTAAATGTGACCCTGTAGCAACAGGGCTTAATAGACAAATGCAGAACACACCATGACAAAGCCAAGGAATATATGTTCTTCTCATCAGCCCGTGGAACATTCTCCAAAATAGATCATATCCTAGGACACAAATCAAACCTCAAAAAAATCAAAAGAATTGAAATTATACCTTGTATCTTCTCAGACCACAAGGCTATAAAGCAATCCTATTTCAACAAAATTTTCAACCCCATACAAAGGCATGGAAACTGAACAACCTTATACTGAATGACATAAGAGTAAACAGGAGATAAAGAGGTAATCATTAACTTTCTTCAACATAACAACAATAAAGACACAAGCTACTAAAACCTGGGAACACTACAAAAGCAGTCCTAAGAGGGAAATTTACTGTATTAGATACCTATATCCAAAAAACAGAAAGAGAGCACATAAACAACCTACTGAACCACTTCAAGGAACTACAAAAGGAAGAACAATCTAATTCCAAACCTAACAGAAGGGAAGAAAAAACCAAAATTCGAGAAGAAATAAATGAAATTGGAAACAATAGAATCATACAGAACAATTGGCTCTTCAAAAAGATAAACAAAATTGATAAACCTTTGGCCAGATTAACAAGAAACAGAAAAGTAAGGTATCTAATAGCTGCAACCAGAAACAAAAAAACAGGAGATAACAACAGATACCAAAGAGATACAAGAGATTATCTCTGATTACTACAAAAACTTGATGCCCAAAAATTTGACGATGTGGAGGAAATGGGTCAATACCTGGAATCATACCCTCTCCCTAGACTTAACCAGGCAGAAAAAGATCTCTTCAACAGACAAATATAAAGCACCAAAATTGAGGAAACAATAAAAATGCTCCCAATAAAAAAAGCTCTGGAATAGACAACTTCACACCAAAATCCTACCAAACCTACAAAGAAGAGCTTGTACTGCTACTGCAGAAACTATTCCAAAACATTGAGAAGGAAGGGACTTTCTCCAACACATTCTATGAAGCAAATGTCACCTAGGTATGAAAACCAGGAAAGGGCCCAACTAAAAAAGAGAACTACAGACCAATTTCGCTAATGAATATCAATGCAAAAGTACTCAATAAAATCTTAGCAGAGAGATTACACCTACACATTAAAAAAATACATCATGACCAAGTGGGCTTTATCCCAAGGATACAAGGTTGATTTAGCAAATGCAAATCCATAAATCTATTTCCCCACAAAAATAGAAGCAAAAACAAAGACCATATGATCCTCTCAATAGATGCAGAAAAGCATTTGATAGAATTCAGCATCCTTTTCTAACAAGAACACTAAAGAAAATAGGCACAGATGACACATTTCTTAAACTGAAGCCAGCTGTGATAAAAACCATAGCAAATATCATCCTGAAAGGAGTAAAACTGAAAGTTTTTCCACTTAGAACTATAACTAGACAAGGATGTCCACTATCGCCACTACTTTTCAACATAGTTCTGAAAGTTGTAACCAATGGAATCAGGCAAGAGAAGGTCAAAATCATGCTCTTTGCCAATGATATGATATTATACTTAGAAAACCCAAGAGGCTCCTAAAGTGATCAGGAAATACAGTAATGTCTCAGAGTATAAAATGAATGTCCACAAATCAGTAGCTTTCATATATGCCAATAACAGTCAAGTTGAGAAGTAAATTAAGGACACAATAACCATCACAGTAGCTTCAAGGAAAATACAATACATAGAAATAAACCTAACAAAGGAGGTGATGGATCTCTACAAAAGAATAATGAAACCCTAAGGAAAGAAATAGCAGAAGCCATTGACAAAGGGAAGAACATACCATGCTCTCAGCTGAGAAAAACCAACATTATTAAAATGTCTGTACTACATAAATCAATCTACATATTTAATGCAATCCCCATTAAGATACCAACATCATAATTTTATGAGCTGAAAAAAATAGTTCTTCATTTTGTATGGAACCTGAAAAACAACATATAGCCAAGGCAATTCTTAGTAATAAAAACAAAGTCGGAAGCATCACCCTACCAAGCTTCAGGCTATATTTTAAGTCTACAGTGATCAAAATAGCATGGTATTGGCACAAAAATAGAGACATAGACATATGGAGCAGAATAGAAAATCTAGAGATGAAACCAGCCTCTTATCGCCATCTGATCTTTGATGATCCAAACAAAAGCATACAGTGGGGAAAAGAATCCCTATTCAACAAATGGTGCTGGCAGAACTGGATAACCACATGTAAAAGACTGAAACTTGACCTACACCTTTCACCACTTACAAAAATGGATTCAAGATGGATAAAGATTTAAATCTAAGACATGAAACAATAAGAATCCAAGAAAAAGGCATGAGAAAAACTGTTGATGATATCAACCTGGGGAAAGATTTTTATGACAAAGACTTCAGTAGCAATCGTAACAACAACAGCAAACAAATGGGACTTAATTAAGCTGAAAAGCTTCTGTATACCTAAGGACACACCAATCAAAGGAAATAGATAATCTTCAGAATGGCAAAAAATATTTGCATGTTATAAATCTGACAAAGGGTTGTTAAACTAGAATCTATAGAGAAGTCAAATTAATCAACAAAAAAAGAGCAAACAATCCCATCTACCACTGTGTAAGAGACAAGAATAGAATCTTCTCTGAAGACAACAGATGAATAGGCCAACAAGCATATGAAATAATGCTCATCATCCCTAATCATCAAAGAAATGCTAACCAAAACCACCCTAAGGTATCACATAATGCTAACGTGAGAGAATAGCCCACATCACAAAGTTCCAAAGCTGCAGATGTTGGCATGGATGTGGAGAGAAGGAAACACTTTTACATTGTTGGTGGGACTGCAAACTAATACACTCTCTTTGGAAAGAAGTATGGATAATTCTCAAAGAACTCAAAATAGACCTTCCATTTGACCCCACAATCCCCCCAGTAGGCATCTACCCAGAAGAAAAAACTTATTTTATCATAAGGACTTTTGCACTAGATTGTTTGCCACAGTTCAATTTATAGTCACCAAGATGTGGAAACAACCCAAGTGACCATCAACCCATGTATGGATTAATAAACTATATTGTATGCATACCATGGGATACTATTCAGCCATACAAAAGATGGAGACTTTATATCTTTTATGTTAACTCAGATGAAGTTAAAACACATTGTTCTTAGTAAACTATCACAAGAATGGAAAAGCAAGTGTCCAATGTATTAAATACTGATAGAAAGCCAATAGAGAAACTAATACACACCCACACAAGAGAAAACCTCAATTCAATTTGAGAGAAGATGAGGGAAGAAGGGAAGGGGGATTGGTGTGCTCCCACCTAATGGGCACAATGTAAGGGTATATGGCACACCTCCTGGGTACAGGAAAAAACAACAAGGACCTTACCTAACAAATGCAAACATTGTAACCTAATCATTTGTACTCTAACATTAATCTGAAATAATAATAATTTAAAAAAAAAGAAAATCCCTCATCCAAAATGCTTGGCACAATAAATGTTTCTAATTTCAAAGTTTTTCAGGTTTTGGAATGTTTACACTATATTTAGCAGTTGAGCATTTCTAATCCAAAACTCCCAAATCCAAAATATTCCAATGAGCATTTTCTTTGAGCATCAATCATATTGGTGCATTTGGGATTTTGAATGCAAATGGATTCAGGATATTCAACCTTCATTTCCTTATTCTGTCAGCTAAGAGGGGGTAGAAGCAATGACACTCCACTAGCAATAATCATTCCTAGTGCCCAGATCTTGGTTTTTAATCTCATTCTTTCACGGTAGGAACTAGGGCTTGTTGGAGAAATAGCTGACTGTGGGGCTGAAGCAGGATACATGAGGCTGGAGAATACTGTACTAGCATAAAGTAATTAAATGCTAAGATAAAAAGTACAAATAATCAGATATGTCAAATCCAAAGTTGGAAAAATCTGAGCAACAAAATAGAGTATCATTGAATTCTACTCAAAAACAAAATGTACACGATAATGCCATTGTGGTATAAATATATAATTGAGTAAAAAATAAATGGAAGAAAACTAATACATCTCCTGTGTAGAAAAATTCCAAATAATTTATATATACACTCTGTTCTCAAGGAGATGTATAACTTTCCACCCCTTAAGAGTGGGCTCTACTTAATGACTTTCTTCCAGAGTACAGTATAAAAAGGGGGGAGAATAATTTCATAGTGTGGAAATCTGAAAAATATGACCTCAGCCAGGTAATCGAAGTCAGCATCAACAGTGATAAGTTATATTGATAGTTTATACATTATGATGTGTTAAGAATGACACTTGTAAAAAAAATAATGACACTTGTCTTAGTTTGAGCTGGTAAAACAAAGTACCATATAAACAACAGAAATGTATTTCTCATAGCTCTGGATGCTGAAAGTCTGAGATCCTTCCAGTATGCTGAGTTCTGATGAGTCCCTCTTCTAGGTTAT
The DNA here is from genome assembly GCA_963574655.1 of Perodicticus potto. Taxonomy (NCBI): domain Eukaryota; kingdom Metazoa; phylum Chordata; class Mammalia; order Primates; family Lorisidae; genus Perodicticus; species Perodicticus potto. The sequence continues at coordinate 6,477 of CAUYRH010004690.1, read as the reverse complement.
AGATAGCCAACTTCTTATTGTACCCTCACATGGTAGAAAGAGGGCTGGGGAGTTCTCTAGGGTATATTATAAAGGGCACTATTCCAATTCACAAAGGTTCCAACCTCATACCTTAATTACTTCTCCAACCCCTCTCCTAACACCATCATATTGGGTGTTAGAATTTCAACATAATAATCGGGGTGAGGGACACATTCAGTCTCTGACATCCTGCCCCAGCCCACTGCTGATGGGACTACGATATAGTACAACTTGTATGGAAAATCATGTGGAGATACTTCAAAGAATTTAAAATAGACCTACCATTTGACCTAGCAATCTCACAGCTGGGTGTACGCTCAATGGGAAATGGGGTCATTTTACAAAAAGGGCACCTGTACATGAAAGTTTATATCCATGAAATTCACAATCACAGAGATATGGAAACAAGCCAAGTGCACACCAATACATGAATGGATTCATAAAATGCAATAATGTATAGTATGGAGCCACAAAGAAAAATGGTGATCTAGTATCTTTTGTGACAACCTGGATGCAACTGGAAACTATTCTTTTAAGTGAAATTTCACAGGAAGGGAGAAACAAATACATGTGCTCAATGGAGTGCACATATGGAGGTAAATCTCAGTGAAAATCAAGCTGGGAAAGGGGGAGGGTAAATTTACATCTATTGGGTATAGTGCACGCCATCTGCATGGGAGGCACACTTATAATCTTGACTTAATTTATGTAAAAAAAGTGTGTAAACAAAACCCATGTACTCTTAATATTCTGAATTTTTTTAATGAAGATATTAAGGATAAAAAAGGCTAAATTTGCCTCAAGGTCCACTGCCTCAAAGTTACGGAGCATAATGATTGTGAGTACAAGCTCTAGAATCATACCAACTGGGTTCAAATCTTGGCCCTAGTATTTATTATCTGTGTGATCTTGAACAAGTTATTTCATTTATCTGAGCCTTAATTTCCTAATAATAGTGAGTGAACTGGGTGTATTTGCATGTGTTAGTTTATTTAACCTTTAAAATGGTCCAATGAGGCAGGGTCTAGCACCGGATGCTTTGCTTATACTGCTGATTAGATCAGTGAAGACGTCTGCCCAAGAGTCACCCATCCCTGGGTGTTCGTGCAATGTCCCCCAGGGAGAACACGGGAATGTTTGGTGCTAATGCACTTCACATACTCTGCTGACGGTGAGGTGTTTGCATTTCTACGAAAGACAGTTATTTTGGCAGCAGGGCTGATTTAAAAGCTATATTGAATGGAAATAGTATAGACATTTTATTAATTGAGACAACTGTTCAACCTGAGGTTTGTAAAATGGGCTGCTATTTAAATATCCAGAATAGTAAGAGCTCCAATTATTGATTGTTTTCTGTATGCAGTTCCCTGGGATAAGTGTTTTGTATTTACTAAGAGATGTAATCAATGCAGCCTTATTGAGTAAATGTTCATATTTTCCTGTTTTATAGATAAGAAAAATGAGACATAGAAAGTTTGCTGGGATGATTACATAACTAGTATACAACCTATCTGGGCTGACTCCACAGCTGATGCTCTTAACTATTACAATTTCTGAAACTGACTACCTACTATGAGTTAAATAATGTGGTAAATTCATGGTACCTTCCTGCTATGTAAATGAAGTAGAAATGGTTCCCATATGTTGGCTGAAAATGGCCCCTGAGTTTTCTACCACTTTCACATCCGATTGTCTTAAATATAGTCCAAATAGGTATATTTTAACCAGTGAGAGCCTAACTACTTTACATATCCTTGTGAAACTACACCAACATTTGCTAACCATAGACAAGACAAACCCCATAGCTATAAAAGGCCCCAAACTGTTTTTGGCCGTTGAACAACTTGGTTTGGCCTTCTTAAGATTGAAGGATGAAAGTAAGAAGCAATTCTGAAGCAACAAGCAGAAAAGTTTATTAAAGTGAATATTTACTCTTACAGGAGTTAAGAGCAGGTACATGTCTGAGTGGATTGTGGCCCTGGGGTCTCTTTGGGTTTCTAATCAGCAAGAATAGTACACTCCAAAAGGGAGTCCTGGGCACATGTCCCAGAAGACAGTGGCAAGTGGCACCGAGGACTATGTGTAATCCCTTTTTCTTATGCCCATCCTTTTCTCCTATGTGATATTCCCTTTCTCTCTCTCTCTCTCTCTCTCTCTCTCTCTCTCTCTCTCTCTCTCTCTCTCTCTCTCTGTCGTTTGATTTTCTTGACCAATTGGAATGTTTTCTCCTTCCTGTTGGTGGAAGAGAGAGAGTTTTTTACCTTATATGGTTAGGCTCAGATGTCTCGTGGTGTCCAAAGCTCATGTTGGAATATTGTGATGTATAATGTGCCTTATCTTGTTTCTATTATTTTTCTTGTGATAGTTGTGGTTACTCTTACCTTTATTGTTGCAGGATATTCTATTACTTGGCATCCCATTTGTTTACACTGTTTTCATGTTGTCTCTGCTCGTGTCTCACTTGTCTAGCATTCTGTGACACTTATGCTACCTTCATCTTGTAGTATGTTTCCTTACTCAGTAGGCCATTTATTTACATGGCCCATGCCATACCGCCTCTGCTCATGTCTCCCTTTTCCTATATAGGCTAACAATACCATTGCTCTCCTTGAGAGTTCTCTGCTGCTGAGCAACATCACCCAGACATATAAGTCCCATTTTTACTTTGCCTCTCCCCTGGGAAATCCCATGGCTTATTCTTCTGCAAGGTGGTGGCCCTTGTCCCCTGTCTGTGAAAGGCCTCCTGCTGGGAGGAGCTTCCCCTCTTATGCATTCCTGTCCATATGCTGCTCAATAAAGCACGTGTGCCTCTCATAATCCTTTCTCTTCCTTATTCAGTCCAAAAATGCTTGAAATCACCACATTGTCTCATCAGAACTAACTTGTGGGCCTTTGCTAATTTACTTTATGTTTTTGTTTTAACATCTTCATTTGTATTATAATTTATAGACCATAAAATTTACTTATTTTATGTGTACAATTCTATCATTGTTAGTAAATGTTCAGAGTTGTGCAACCATCACCATAATCCACTTTTAGAACATTTCTGTCTCTGCAAAAAGAAACGCATGCCCATTTGCAGTGACTTCTTGTTCCCGTCCCCAGCCCCAGGCAACCACTGATCTACTTTCTGACTCTACAGATTTGCCTATACGCTTCTCATAACATTTTATTAAGAAAATTACCTGATTTTGACCGAAATGACCCAATTGTTAGTTATCTAGCTATTTTGTTCTTTATTAAATCATAACTGTGTACATTAATGCATTTATGAGGTACAATGTGCTGATTTGATATACAATGTGGAATGCTTACATCTAACCGATTAACATAACCATCTCCTCACTTGCTTATTTGTTGTGGTAAGACATTCATACTCTATTCTTAATAGATTAGAAATGTATCATTGTATAAATGATATTTGAGCAAATCTATAGACTCAGAAAAGTGTGTTGTAAGATACGTATGTGTATATACATCATCCATGTAATGCAATTCCCTTAAAGACTATAATAAATGTATGTCCATTCACTCATTTGAGCCTCATAACAACATGAGGAAGAAAACATCCTACAGGAACATAGACTGTGCCCATGATGTTTGTTATTATGCTCTCAATATTTTAGCAGAGTGGCTGGCACATAAGAGAATTTCAGTACATGCTAGAAAGTTGTAAAAGAGAAATGAAAAAAAATGAATTCTGCGACTCACCAGTACGCTAAAATATGAAGTTGGGAAGATCACTTCAATTCACTGAGACTCAATTCCATCATCTAAACACACAGGGACAATATCCACCTCCTAGAGTTGGGAGAATTGATTCACATGATGTATTAATATGATAGTGCCTGGCACACAGATAAGGACAGTAAGGGTCAGAAATGTTTACTTACTTGCTCAACAATGCAGTACATGTTCATGTTGGAAGAAGGGCGCAGAATCAGGCCTACCTGCCTGCCTGCTTACCTAAGAAAGCAGTTAAACAGTCTTACTCACAGAACATTTCTACTGACGGCTTAAATAACGGCAAATAATTGTGAACATGTGCTATATTATTAAAAAGAGGTGCAGTGATGATAGAATTAAAAGCTCCTAAAATGTCATTTTTCTTCTCAGTAATGGTGGTAGAAAAGTTCTTTAGTGTAAGCCTATGTCATTTTAGAGCCCATCCTTTATAGAAAATGCCCTGCTTTGCCTATTACTTATATACAGTCCATAAAATGATGTTTGATCTCTTTAAATCCTCTTCTCTGCTAGGCTTTGATTGCAAAAAGTGGTCAGGTTAATTGGAACAATTAAGGTGATCCTGGGGGATAATTACCCCTTTTACTTTCTGTGTGTGAAGAGGAAGGAGGATGACTGGTCCTGAAAATGGGATCCCTGTGGCTCATTTGGAAGGAGAATTAAAAACAGTGACATGGAGCCCAGGATGTGTTTTCTTTCGTACTTAATATAATTAGCCAATAAAAGCATAATCAGTCTCTTGTATCTATTTCCTTTAATTCACACCTCTTTATCTCCTTTATTTCTGAGGACTCAGAAAGAAGTGACCTGGCATCTGAACTAAGGAAAAGTTGTGTGAATCAGTGAAGTAAGGGAGAAGGCAGACAGGCTCAAGAGGCTTTTGCACATTCCCATTAACCTTGCCCTCCTTTCCTACCCAATACACCACCATGCTGTGATTATTGCCAGATCTTTCCACTGAGTTTTGATAAACGACAGCCGCTGATGAGCTCCTTCTTCCTTTACTAGACTCCAGTCTCTGACATAACAGGAATCTCCCCCTGAGTATTCTGCCCAGTGATAAAACTCACCTCCTGCTCCCAGCTCCAAAATCCCTTCTCAGCCCTGATGAGTGTTGCCCTGTCTTAAACACCACAACTACTGCTGGGATTTGGAAACTAAGGTGTATTCCCCAGTGGGATTTAAATTCCACTCAGGGAAGCTATAGAGTAGGTCCTCTCCTACTTTAAAAGCTGTTATGAACTGTAGTGTGTAGCAAATTGGATCGGGGTCAGAAATTGTAAAATACTTTCTAAACCCTCGAACTTGTATAACAAGCACATTATGAAACTTCCTTGTATTCGAGTTGAATAATTTGAGAATGATATTATACAAAGACAATTTAAGTGTCAAAGTGGATGGGCTCATTTATATAGTAGATGTGTTTCTCACAACCAGTCAATAATTAATGTTGAAGTTAGGTGCAAGAACCATGCTCTGGCATCCTGTAAAATGACATCCTGCTGTGTTATCAAGAGGAAGTAAAAGATAAGCAACTTAACCAACAGAATCCTAAGTAGTTGCTTACTGGCTTCTACCACAGCAAGCTAGAGTCTCTTGCCCACTGACTCCTCCAATTATGCTAAAATGCCTGAATGCCAAAACTGGAAGTAGTTTTGAAACAAATTCACCTTTAAGGGTCCTTAGATTTGTAATTTAAAAAATAAGGAGTAGAAAAGGTGACAGTGGAGAAATGGCTTTGGAAATAGAGTAAGCAATACCACTACCATGTGACCTTGAGAAAAGTACTTTATTATGTGAATTTTAGTTTTCTTCTCTATAAACGGAAAAGGTAACCCTTCTCTTGTAGGGTTATTATGAAGATTAAATGAACTGGATGCAAAATGTTTAGCAGCAGGTCTATCATAGAAGAAAAGTTTACTAAATGCTACTTCTTATGCCTTCTCAAGAAGAAAGACTGTCATTGAAATAAGTTACAAATTGCTTTATGCATTTAAACTTTCTTACAGAGAAAGTCTATAGCTCTCATCCAATTCTCAAAGCTCAATAAGGTTAAGAGCCACCAGACAAGACTGAAAGCCTTAAAAGTAGGAAAGCTCCTTAATAATCTCTATATACACAGAGGCACATTATTTTGAAACATGAAAAAAATATCCTTCCTGGAACTATATGTGAATTTATGTATAACAGAGCAAGCTGTTTGTTTGATTATTAATGAGGGGTTAATTTTTTGTACCCGGCTCTGTACTGGTTGCAAATTATAATAGCAACGAGAATATTAATGATAATAAGTAACCTTTATTGAACTTTTGGTATGTGCCAAGAATTAAGCAAATAATTTTATAACTATTAAGTTATATAATCACCAAGCAATCCTAGGAGGAAACTATCATTATTATTTCCCCCCCTTTTTTAGAAGTGATAAATTGAAGAAAAGAAAGGTTAAGAATTTCTCTAAGTGTTACACAACAAATAAACGGTGGAGCTGACATATGAATCAAGCAGTCTGACTCAGAACATACCCAAACTATAAAGTAAATAAGTCTGGAAAGCATCCCTACCCTGATGGAGCTCCCCATCACCTTAATGGAATTTTTGAAATGATATACTCTGGGAAATTTGGACATCACACCACCAACTAGTGATATGGTGTTAAGGAAGTTCTTTAAACTCTCTGGTTATTCATATATTTTTAAACTCTGAGAGAAATGT
>CAUYRH010004689.1:0-49886 GCA_963574655.1 Perodicticus potto | reverse complement strand
GTTAAGGATTCAGAAAATAACTAAGAAAAAAAAACTGGTTAGTATATATACCATCTTTTATTTGAGAGAGTACTGGTTTTTAGAAATCTAACTGAGAGCATTGTAGTTCCAACTATTTGTGGTCTTGAAATCTGTTCTGATATGTAACTAGCTGGGCCAATATTGAGACCTCTTCTTGCTCACTCCGGCACTCTCCAAATTCAAATATGGCTCCTCAACTATCTTTCCTCTTTCTCCCCTCCCCACACGCCCCTCACTGTCATGATGGTCTCTTTCATTACCTTCTCGCCATGCGCCTTCCTTTGAGAACTCATCTGTGCTAAACTCAACTTAATTTGCACCCTAGATTCAGTCCATCAGGAATTCTGATGAATACAACTCCTCAGTCCATTAACTATTTCCATTATTCAGACATTTGTGGTTTTCTGGGGAAGCATGGTATCTATTTTTGGAACTCAAAGGCTCTTTTCACTCACAGCCAGTCAGATTCCTGTTAGGCATCTATCAGGAACTTCCAAGTCCTGGTATTGAAAATAAGGCATTGTATGGCTCCAGCGTCCTCTTACACCTGAGTGTGCATCCTCCCAGAACATTTAAAGAAAGTGCTGCCTTTGCATGTTTAAAAGGAAAAAAATAATCTGTGTGACAGTTTGCTTTTTGATCTCTCTCTGCAGCATAGATGAACCAAATCTGCGGCTACCTCTAGCCCAGATGGTTTCTGAAAAACCTTAAAGGATTTACGTGATGCCTAAGTGGTCATGGTGAAACCCTGAGGCACTTGTAGCAGTAAATCAATGAGCGCATTCTTCAATAGGAGCCACAGGTTAGGACTGAAGCAGACTCTGTCCAGATCGCTACCATGTAAAATATATTAGCAAACACCTTGATTTAACCATGTTTGATTTAAATTACTTTCAAAACCAAAGACAATTTGAGACTTCCTAACTATAGCCCCAAATCTTGACTATGATATCTACCATTGAGTCATTTTCTTACAACAGTTTCATTGCTGTTGATGAATAACTCCTATATAACTCAATCTACCCATTTAGAACAAGAAATGCCACTTTGAGTTCGTTGGCAATTCTCCATACATCCCGGTTATGTTCTTCTGTTTTTCGTTCCTTAAGATGTGACATGAGGCTGTTAATTTGTGGTTGTTCTGCGTCTTTGATATGAGCATTTAAGGCTAGGAACTTTCTTCTTAGGCCAGATTTTTCTCTATCCCATGGATTTTGAAAGCTTGCACCTCCTCTCATGGACCCCTGTTTAAGTACCATGCAATAAAGCTTGTTGCGAGTTTCTGCTTCTCATGGTTCTATCATTTTCTTTGATCAGCACCCAAATCCTTTAAAACGCCTACATGTGACTATATCAGATTTCATTTATCAAAGAGTTTTGATGGTTTTTATTTAGTTTTTTTCCCACTGTGTTTGCCTATTATGAGTAGTGTTGCTATCAGCATCTATGTACACATTTTTGTGCGGACAGTGTTTTCGTTTCCTCGGGTGTTTGAAATTACTGGGTCACGTGGCAATTCCTTATTTAAAATATTGAGGAAATGCCAAAATTATAGCAATAAGGCTGAACCATTTTACATTTTTGCCTGAAAAGAAAGCAGGTTTTGATTCTTTATATCCTCTTCCAATACTTGTTATTGTCTTTTTGATTTTAGCCATTTTCATTGTGGTTTTGATTTGCATTTTATTAGTGACTAATGATGTTGACCAACCTTTCATATGCTTATTGCACATCTGTTCATCTTATATGGAGAAATTAAAACTTTTCTCTGATTTATTGATTGAATTGTCCTTGTATTGTTAGGGAATAAATTGTCTTTACATCTTTGAAATACAACTGTCTTGTCAGATATATTATTTGAAGAGATTTTTTTTTTTCATTCTAGGAGTTGTCTTTTTTAGTTCCATACTTGTGTTCCTTGAGCAAGAAATTGCTAATTATCATTAAGGTCCAACTTATCTTGATTTTGTTGCTTGTGCTTTTAGAGTTTTACTGCAAACACTCATACATAGCCTATTCTGTGTTTATTTCTAAGTGTCTTATAGTATTAACTCTTAAATAAGTCTGTGATCTATCTTGAGTTAATTTTTGCATGTGACGGCAGTAGAGGACCAAATTTATCCTTTGTAGTGGATGTCCAATTGCCCCAAAAACATTTGCTGAAAAGATAAGTCCTCTCATTGTTTCAAGGAATACTTGGAGAAAATCTATGTAAATTTGATTTTACAATCTCAGTTCTAGTCTACTGATCTCTTTAAATATATTTTTACCAGTTCTACATTGTCTTGCTTAGTGTAAAAGTGTATTTAGCTTTAAAATTGAAAATATCTGTTCTCCAATTATTTCTTTTTTAAGATTTCTTCTTGATATTCCGGGTCCCTTCCATTTCTACATCAACATTTGAATATGTTTGTCAATTATTGCAATATTGTAGCTTGTTTTTGATAGTTGTTGTATAATGATCCGTTTGAGGACTACTGTCTTCTTAATAACATAGATTAAGTTTTCTGATCCGTGAGCATGGCATTTCCTTCCATTAGGTTACTCTTTAATTTCTTTCAACAGTGTTTTGTGGTTTCCAGCATAATACACACTTTAAACTTCCTTTGTTAAATTTTACCATTATAAGTCTATTATAAAAGGAATTGTTTTCTTAATTCAATCTTCAGAATGTCATTTTCAATGTACAGAAGCACAATTTATTTTTGTATATTTACCTTGGATCCTCTCAGCTATATGAAGCAGACACAAACACTAATACTCTGTAGTGACGATTATGTCATCTGCAATTTGAAATAAAATGATTCTGCCTTTCCAGACTGATACCTGTTCTTCTTTTTCCTGCCTAATTATCCTAATAAAATGCCCTTTACAGTGTTAGGTGGAAATGTGCAGATTGTACATATTTGTCTTGTTTCTATTTCCGGAGAGAAAACGTGCAATCAATCTATCACCAATACCATGTTGTTAATTATGTGTATTTTTTAAATAGTTTATTTTATTATTTTCTTTTTTAGGGGGGTCAGGGTGAAGACATGTCCTTTTGTTTCTACTTGGTTGAATATTTTATCTATAAAAACTATTGAATATTGCTAAATACTATTTCTGTTACCATTGAGAAGATCATATGTTGCATTTTTCTTTAATATTTTAACACAGCTTTTACACTGAATGATTATTGGATGTTAAAGCAACATTGCATCAATAGGATGAATCCCACTTCGTCATTGTGTATAATGTCTTTTTTTGTTGTTGTTGCTAGATTTGTTTATTTGATGTGCTAGCACTTTACTGAGGGGTTAAATTCTGCATTCATAAAAGATAGGGCTCGAGGTGTGTCTGTGTTACTTATAACAAACATCGTGGTTGGATTTTGCTATTGGAATAATAGTGGCCTCATGGAATAAGTTATGATGTGTTTCTTCGACTTCTGATTTACTGAATTTGTGAAGATTTTGTATTAACCTTTTAATGATTCATAGAATTCAACAGCGAGGACAACTAGTTTTTAGTGGAAAATTTTGAAATTACTAATTTGATCTCTTTTTCTGTGTTATGAGTCTAATAAAGTTTCCCTCATTGAGTCAATAACACTAATGTTTACCTTACTAGGAATATGTCAATTTCATTAAGGTTGTTAAATTTGCTAGTGTACAGTTACTCAGAGCATTTTTTATACTCCTTATTTTTTAGTTGTTGTGAAGTGGGTAATTATGCCCCCCCCTTTATTTACTGATTTTATTAATTTGAGTCTTCTCCCTTTTTTTCCATAGTCAGTATAGCTAAAGATTTGTTAATTTTGTTGATTCTTTCAAAGAACCAAATTAGTGTTTTCAGTTTTACTATTATTTTTAATCTATACCATTAATTTCTACTTTAATTCCTGCAGATTGATTTGAGTTTAGCTTAGTTTTTTCTTTCTTGTTTCTTAGGAAAGGAGGCTAGATTATGGATTTGAATTTCTTTTTTAATGTAGGCATTTGTAGCTATAAAATTCTTCCTGTAAGCTCTTCATTAGATAAGTTTTGATATGTTCTAGTCTCATTTAAATTATTCTCAAAATATATTCTAATTTTCTATAATGTTTCCTTTGAGTAATTTGACATTTAGGTCTGCAATGTGTGATTTTTTTATATATTTTTTCCCCAAAGTAAAACAAGTTCAATTTTCTTCTGTATTTCCCAAGTGTTTCCAAATTTTCTTCTGTAGTTGATATCGAATTAAATTACATTATAGTTGGAGAACAATGTTGTAATGTTTGATCTTGATTATTTCTTTTGTCAGACTAAATCTAATGTTGTGGTTTTCTAGTAACTTTTTCATTCCTGGTATTGTAGTTTTTATCTCCATTACTCCAAAACTGTGGTTTTACAAAAATAAATCATTTCTTTAAGTATAGTCTCTATTTGATGGGATAGTGTCATCATACTTTCTTTTAATTTCTTATGCATTTTTTTTTCTTAGAAGAAAGAAAACTTTACAAAGCAGGGAGATGCAGCCTTCAGTATAACATGAAAGTGTTATTCCAGAGAACAGGAGAGGGTTTGCCTTTTGAAAATTTATTTTATTTCAGATTATTACAAGGGTACATATTATTTGGCTACATAGTTCTTTCAAGATATTTATAACAACTGCTTTGAAATCTTTGTCTACTCTACCCACCATCTAGGTTCTTTTAAAGATGATTTTTTCTGACCTATTGTTTTCCTACCCAGCATATTAACCCCATTTTCTTGTTTCTTTACATATTTTGTAAGAACTAAAAACTGACTTTATAAATAATATAGTCTAACATATATGGTGACTAAACTACAAATTCCCCACCCTAGCAGGGGAATTGTTTAGTGAGTTAGATGAACCTATTAAGCAAATTCTATTAACAAACACATACACAATTTGTAGCCTCTGAAAACCCTGCTCTGACTTGTTTTTATTTTTTAGATGGCTGTATGTGCCATTGTCCATGTGTCAGCATAAAGCACCTACTGGTCAAAGACATTCTTAAACCCCTGTGGACAATTAGATTTTTACCCTTTACCACTGGATATGTGTGTGACTCATTTGGTCTTAGCCAAAAGTCCAGGAAGTCATAATATCTCAATGACTTGAAGGCTGCTACTATGATCAGAGAGTTGAACCAGGGCCTGGTATGAAAATGTTCCAGATTTGGAAATGAATACATCCTCCTGAGAGATAAGCAGTGCTTGTAATTTTTCAGGCTGGTTTCCTCAGGGCCTATCTCTGGGTTAGACTAGCATATTGTTTAGTCAGTATTTGGTATAAAGGCGTATTTAAGTTCCTTATGAAAGTGAGACTCCTACCACACTTACAGTCTGAGTGCAGCTTGGGAATTCCTTTATATCTGCCTCATGCCCTGAAGTGATTGCTACTGAGTGCCTAACGTGTAGCGTATATGGACTGCCTGCCCAACCCTTGAGCTTATTGAGTTCCCACAAGAGCTCTTTTTGATTGTTGCTTTGTTTGTATCACAGAGCTCCCAACTTCCTTGTAATTGCTCCATGCTAGGTTTTTATTATTTTCAACATTAGACAATAATTTATTATATTCCAAATAAAGGATGACTTCACACACAAAGCTGGGGAGCCCTTTCTCCTCATGGCCTTTGTTCCCCCTGAAAAGAATCACTGCAGCAGTACAAACTGTAAATCAGGACCCACTTCTTCTGTAGTGACACCCTCTCTCTTTGAGGGGACATTGAGGGTGGTGGTAGAGGTAGCAGCCACCGGTCTTAGTTTGCCCTGCAAATGCAGGAGCTCTACTCTCCAAGAGAGCTAAGGCAAGATAATCAGGTCCTGCTCTTCTTGAATTTTGGGTCTGAGTAGAGCTTTCACCCTATAAGTCGGGCCAGGGATAAAAAGAGTCCAGCTAGTCCTCTTCTCCACACCTGCTGGAAATGATGTTCTGTAACTCAGGACTGCGAAGGAGAGTGAGAGACAGAGCTGGAATTCTCCCCTGTGGGGTGAAGTCGTTGCTCCAGAAAGGAGATGATAAGAAGGTAGTCCTCGCCTTTGGGGGCCATATCCCTATTTCACTGACACAGAAAAAACAGGCCATAAGGTCTTCTCTCAATTCCATAGACTCTGGCTGCTTTTAACAAGAGTTAGTAGATTTCCTTAAATGAATGTTTATCTATTTGCTTCATATACGAATAAAATTTCTAGGAATTTAAATTATTGTTGTTAAACATTTTTTTGAGTAAATTTGCTGTTTTGCTGTGGAAAGTATCATCTAAATGCTTTACTCTGACATTCTGAAGTATTGTGACTCACCATTTCATTTTACTCTCAGAATATACCTATTTTCATTTTTTTTTTCCTTTAATCTTGATTAACTACATAAAATTGAGAATTCAGGCAAACTGCTCAGGGGTATGATGGAGTTTAAGATTTTTCAAACAATCTTGATGGTATTGTAACAACTGGGATTTATTCCAAACACTCTGAGCTAATTTTCTGAGCATCAATCTCTGGTGACCAGCTTCCTGGAAATTTTTTTTCAATCTATTCCTGCTGGAGCATTTTTCTTAATTTTGTTGATACAGAATTTGAATGTGGTTTGATAGTCCAAACTATTTACACCATAGATAGAATTCTAGCAGACATTGTAAGATAGTAACCAAAAAGGAGAGTCTTTGCCTTTCTGTCCTTCAAATTATTCTCAATAGTGAAGATTTTCATCCATTACAAAAGCAATATCTAAAATAGGACTCAAGTTATTTTTCTCCCATTTGTCATATTGCTTTTTGTAAATTCACTCAGTGTCTGGAAGAAAGTAGATTATACCATTTTTTAGGCATACCCAAACTCCTAGATGATGAAATCCCAGCCATTTATTAGCAAATATTTTGAAATCATCTCATCTATTTGATCACAATCTCTCAATTAACAAAAAATGATTTTAATTTCTTAAGGACTACTTGTCCATTCAAGCTTAGCTAGAAATCAATTTCTAGTGGATGTTGGCTTAAGTGTTTTTATTGTCCTGAAGTAGATAAGCTTATGATGCTATAAAAATTATTTTCTTATCTTAAACATAGTATAAAATGTAGTATGATTCAATTTCATTTTTTATAATTTTCATATTTCTAAGGTTTGAATAACTGCTTCTTTTGTTTAACTTACATTTTCATGTACTAATTATTTATCAATCAACAAATACTCCAACTAAGTTAAATTTTACTGTCATTTAAAAGCCCCATGTAGAAACAGCCCAAGTGCCCATTGACCCATGATTGGATTAACAAATTGTGTTATATGCACACCATGGAATATTATGCAACCATAAAAAAGATGGAGACTTCACATCTTTTATGTTTGCCTGGAACATATTCTTCTTAGTTAAGTATTTCAAGAATGGAAAAAAAAGTATCCAATGTACTCAATACTACTATGAAATCAATATATAAACACGTACACATTCATATGAATGGTAAAACATAACTTTAGTCCAGAAAGTAGAAGGGAAGAGGAGAGAGAGGGGAGGGGAGGGAGGGGGCAATACGAGGGTCGGCATTTGGGGGACCTCACCTAATGTGCAGGATGCTTATGGGAAAAAAGTGTAATTGTGATGGATGTGTTACTTAGTTCAATGTAAGCATTTCACATTGTATGTCAAATCAGTACACTGAACTCCATAGATGCAATAATGTACACAGTTATGATTTAATACAAACAAAAAAATTAAAAATAAAAAAGCCCTATGTAGTTCATTAATTTTAAGCCATTAATTTTCCCTCCTTAATGTTATGTCTCTTGGAATTCTTCTGCCCCAATCTGAACTGGTGCTCCCTGGTCCTATGGGCCAGTTATCATCCCAAAATTCCACTTCATCATTTTGCTGTAAATTCCCTTTGCCTGCCTGTTACATACCCTCGTACATGTACATGTGCCCCATGTGTTTGTATATTTTTATTAAAAAAATTAATGTTTTCACTTTATACATAAACTGAAAAGCTAGTACAGAGAGTTTTTATATATCTGGGACCCACATTTCTCTATAATGAACATCTTAGATCAGTAAAGTACATTTCTTACAGAAAATTATCAATATTGATACATTATGATTTACTAAAATCCGTATTTTTTAGGTTTCATTACTTTTTGCCTAAGATTATTTTCACATGCCAACTTTCCATCCTATATTTAACTGTTATGCCTCCTTAGGCTGTTCTTGGCTGAGACATTTTCTCAGATTTTTCTGTTTTGTCATGACATTCACCATTTTAAAGAGTACTGGTTAAGTATTTTACAGACCATTACAGATCATCCCTCAAACAAAATTCATATGAAGTTTTTTCATTATTAGACTGGTTATAAGGTTTTGTGAGGAAGACAAAAGAGATAAATTATCATTTTCAGGACATATTATCATCGCTTCTTAGCCTTTTGGTTAAGATCAAGTGAAGAACATATTATCAAGGGTTTCAAGCAATGCAGTTAAAATCACATCACAAAAGTAAATTTGTGATTTAGTTTCTCTTATTTTTAAGAGAGAGATTCTGTCCTTTGGCATCAAGTACTGGACAGGAGTTCCATGCTGAGTGTCATTTTCTTTTTTCACATATTTTTTATCTCTATGGATGATACCAGCAGCCGCCATTTTTTTCCCACCATTTTTATTTTAGTTAAAATTCAAACAGTAGTGCTGGATGCAATGGCTCACGGCTGTAATCCTAGCACTGTGGGAAGCCAAGGCAGGTGGATTACTTAATCTCAGGAGATTGAGACCATCCTAAGATAAACTAAGGCCCTGTCTCTACGAAAAATAGAAAAAGAAAAAAAAAAAAAAGAGTGAGACTCTGTCTCAACAAAATATAGGAAAAACAAACAAACAAACAAAATTAGTGAGTGGCAGGGGTATGGCAGGTGCCTTTAGCCCTAGCTACTAAGGAGGCTGAGGCAAGAGGATTGTTCCAAACCAAGAGATTGAGGTTGCTGTGAGGTATGACACCATAGCACTCTCCCCAGGGCAACAGAGTGACACTCTGTCTCCAAAAAAAAAAAAAAGAAAAGAAAAGAAAAAATTCAAATACTTGGTACAGTTTGGCTTCCTAAAAAGTTGTGAAGTAGAGAAGAGAGCAAGGGTCAAAGAACTCTGTAAATTAAGATCATTGTGCCATCTTCACCAACAGGTACCTCCACTTCATTCGTAAGAAGTAATGGAGACTGGTTTACTATTTCTACTTCATGGTGGCTAGTAGAAGAGTGCACATTAGGGTTTTACTCCACCAGAGCACAAAGCTTCCTTTTGGTCTATGGGGTTTAACTAGCACCAAAAAATTTCTGGGAGGGATGTTTTCTCTTCTTGCAGGCATTTCAAGAACTACAATCCTTTCACAAACAAAAAATCAAAATTGTGCATAATAATATCAGTTAAAACCTTCAAATTTTTTTTATATTTGCCATTAACCTTTGAATGGTTATTGATTATAATGTATTTTGTTGAATAGAAAGCAGAAAATTTAATTTGTAAAGTTAATCACACAGTTATATTTTCATAGTAAACACAGTATGTAGTTTATCATTGACATTTTAATAAAAAAAATTAATTTAAAAAAATTTATAAATTATGTTGCCTTTGTTTTTTTTGAAAATAGGGAAAATAAGACCTCAATTTATATAATTGGAATAGGGAATCACTTTGGGTTACTATTTCAAATGAAAAGACCACTTATTCACAAGAGCAAGCAGGAAAACTGTATCCATCTTTGAAGAAACAAACTTTAAGAAGTTCCCTTGAAAATTTACACCATAGAATATGAACATAAGGCTTGGCAACTGTGGCTCAAGTGGCTAAGGTGCCAGCCATATACACTGAGCTTGCGGGTTTGAATCCAGCCCTGGCCCGCCAAACAACAATGATGGCTGCAACCAAAAAATAGCCAGGCGTTGTGGTGGGCACCTGTAGTCCCAGCTACTTGAGAGGCTGAGGCAAGAGAATCTCTTGAGCCCAGGAGTTGGAGGTTTCTGTGAGCTGTGATGCCACAGCACTCTACCCAGTGTGACAGCTTGAGGCTCTGTCTCAAAAAGGAAAAAAAAAAAAAAAAGAATATTAACCCAACCATTATAGAGAACACTTTTTAATAACCCATTATAGAGAATATTTTTTAACGTCACTATCAATAAGTTGTCCCTTGATAAAGAAAACCCTTTAAATGTAATTTGTATTGAACATATAGGCTCCTTTTCAGGAGTTATTCTTAAAAGAAAACACACCCCAAATTAAATAAACAACTACCCAAACTACAGTCTTTGTTTATCTCTCAGCTTTGAAGATACACTTACAGAAAAAGTGTCATTATCAGTGGCTATTTCACAACAAAGTAACTCCCGCTTTTATATATGACCATTTAAAAAAAAATTCCCTCTGCTACAGAGAATATTTGGCTCCAGAGACTCACCATCAGGGTTGAGAATTCTTTGTGAAGCCATTTTGGTTCTACAAAAGATTAGGAAGAATAGACAAATATAAATTTTTAACCACTATCACTAAAATCTGCTATATGGAATAAAACATACCTCTGGTCATGTCCTCTATAAAAAATATGTCAACTTTAAGGCTCACATGTTTCCAGAGGGTGCTGACACCTCAGAATCCATCTGCTCTTCTTTCTTTTATAACAACAGGGGCCAAGTATACCCAGGGTCTGGCTGGATATGGTTTTTCCTTGTAATTTAGCCTGTTCCGTGCTTAAGGGAGTTGTTTCGTTTTCTCGTAAGAACTGGAATCTTTCAGTCTCCTTGCATTATTTTTGTTGTGATAGAGCACTTTAAAAACTCCCTGGCTGATAGCTGTGGCCAGAGGCTGAGAGCTGCTGGGAGCAGCATGATGCACTGAAAATAGTAGTGTTTCATCTGTTCACTTAAAAGATTACAGTGTCATAGACACTTGGAATGAATTTTAAAATCATAAAACAATGACAGGAGGAGTTAAGAAATACATTTGTACACACATTCTAATTGAGTGATAAAATTAAAAAATGTTTATTTTTTCATGTATAGAGAATTCCGGTGATTGAGAACATTGTTAACTGTGTCCCATAGTTCAAATGCTACTTAAGGGACAGTTGCTTAAAAAAAAAAAAAGCAAAACAAAACAAACAAAAAAAAAAAACTATGCTATGACTTCATTTAAAATGACATTTCAGATCTGTCTCATTCCAAAGTCCATCTTTTTATTGATTTTTTAATTAGTTAATTTACTTTAATCATA
The DNA here is from genome assembly GCA_963574655.1 of Perodicticus potto. Taxonomy (NCBI): domain Eukaryota; kingdom Metazoa; phylum Chordata; class Mammalia; order Primates; family Lorisidae; genus Perodicticus; species Perodicticus potto. The sequence continues at coordinate 38,633 of CAUYRH010004689.1, read as the reverse complement.
TCAAGGTTGGACACAATCCTCAAATTCAGATTCGTCAAGTGGATCAAACAGGCTGCCAACTCATTTAACTGACTCCAGGAGTGCACGTACAGTTCAAGTTCACTATGAACTGGACACTACTATGCCCACTTCTACTTATAACAGCTATATCAAGTCTCCTAATGTTTAATGAATTACCATATGGATTAGCTGAGTTGTTGGAGCACTTTATGAATTTTCAGCCACCATCCAATCTTATTAGCACCCTGGCCCTGTTTATTATTGCATATTTTTCCTGCTTCTGCTTAGAATTATATGTTATTTTGACAGCCTAGTGGGAGGTGGCAGAAGGGTGGAAGCTGGAATTCCTGGATTCTTGTGACTTCAAAGGAACTATTTTGACCTAACAACTTTAATCTCCTAATTGTATAGAAGAGCTAAATGAACTCAAAGAAAATTTAGGCTTCCCAGTATTGAAACACCTACTTAGTTTCGGAAAAAGAGTTTAGAACTCAGGTCTCCAAGGTCACGTTCCTTGTTTTGTTAGAATTTAAAACCTTTGGGGATGTTTGGGGTTTTTTTGCAGTTTTTGTCTGGAGCTGGGTTTAAACCTGCCACCCCCGGCATATGGGGCCAGCGCCCTACTCCTTTGAGCCACAGGCGCTGCCCAATTTTTTGGTTTTTATGTGTGTATTAACAGAGGGGAAATATTGTAGTATCACAATTAAGAGTATGCGTTCTGAATTTAGACTACCCAGACTCAAGCCTGCTTGCTATGAACTAAGTTTTGGATGATGGCCAACTCATTTAACCATTCTGTTCCTCCATTTTTCTGTCAAATAGATACAATAATACCATCTCTTTCACAGATCTGTTGCACAGCGTAGAAAATACAACATAATGTTTAACATTATAAATTTTCAATAAAAGTTGGCTACCATCATTCAGTTAATAATTTATTCAAACTTAACAATTATGTATTTGCTGCCTACCATATGCCAAATAATATGGTAGATCCCAAGGACAGAATGCCTAATGAAAAGGACACCCTTACAGTCTCTAGCCCCTCTTCTTGAACCACTCCACTCAGAAAAGAATAAACAAATAATCACGTGAATCCACGTCTACGGTAAATGGCTGTGATGAGTTTTAACTAAAATTAAAGGAAATGGGGGGAATGACAAGGGTCGAGCATGCAAAGTTCTATTATGCAGGCCCAGTGACTTCATGAATGTCATTAAAATTCTGGATTTAATGTGTGCAATAAGAAGCTTTTATGTTTTTAACTACAAGTGTTTCCACCACAATGGGATTTGTGAGTTCTTAAAAAGTTTTGAATTCAGCAGCATTCCTACTGAAATAACAGGACTCATGGAAAAAATATGTGCATATCCCCCAAAACCTAAGGGTCAAAAACTTTATCAAGCATCCCATTTAATGAGAATATTTGCAAAATAAACTACTAAGTAATAAATAACTCTAAAAATGTAATATTCTAATCTAAGAAGAAAGAAGATAATACAAAAGCACAGGCACACGGACCAGGCCAGTTAAAGGAAGAGAGAAGAGCTCCCAAGCGTGGAGGAAATCCAGCACATGATGATAGGATTTGTGTGACAGGAGAGCCTAAGCAAGAACCGAATGCGAGTTTGCAAGAAAAGGGTATTGTATTGTAGATTGCGTTCCTGTGTGGTGCTGGTAACTTCAGCCTTACTGTCATAATTTGCGTTTAGTTGTTATTCTTTGGTGCAATTACTTATGTATTGAGTAATTAATTGGTTTATGATACAGTGATTCCCCTACATCTGCAGTTTTGCTCTTCAAGATTTCAGGAACCCACAGTCAAGTGTAAGCCCAAAAACCGTAAATGAAAAATTCCAGAAATTAACTATTGATCAGTTGTGCATTGTGTGCTGTTCTGAGTAGCATGATAAACCCCCCTCTGCCCTCCAACAATGGAAATCACCCCTTTGTCCAGCCTGTAGGCGCTACCTTCCCAATGGTACTGGACAGGTAGCCCAGGGTATCACAATGCTTGTGTTCAAGTAACCCATATTTTACTTAATGGCCCCAAAGCCCAAGAGCAGAGATGCTGGCCATTTTGAGTATGCCAAAGAGAAACCGTAAGTGCTTCCCGTAAATGAAAAGCTGCAAGTTCTCCTCTTAATAAAGAATGAAAGGGGAAAAAATCAGATTCTGAAGTTGCTATGGTAAAAATGAATCTTCTCTCTGTCAAACTGTGAAGAATGACAAGAAATTTCTGCTACTTCTTAAGTGTCACCCTGCAAAATTTACAGCTGCAAGATGTGCCAGCACTCAGTTAAGATAGAAAAGTCGTGTGTTTGTGTTTGTAGGGGGGTGGGGGGGTTAGGGGGGAAACACAAACAGAAACGTGTTCTGATTCCTGGTGCTCAGATGCAGTTCTCTGTAGTTTCAGGCAACTCCAGGGAGTGTCGGATGTGTCCTCTGTGGGTCAGGAGGACGGCTGTACTTTCTGTGTTTTATTCACAGCCTCCTCTACTTACCAGTCATTTTTGAGCTAATCTCCCCACATTACATACCCGCATCCTAACATCACACACAGAAGGGAAATGACATAGCTAAAGGAGAATTTCCAGATGATTGAGCTGAAAAGGACAGAGCTCAGATTTTAGACACTTTGACTTCTAAGGGGAAAGGGGGGCTTGAACCCACGTGATGGCGATGATGACCATAGCTAGATATCTAACACAAAAAATCTCTAAAATAAAAGATACTTGTTTCCAGAGTATCTAAGATATTCTAGATATTTTACATGGCAATGGGCTCTAAAATCTGAGTTTTGATACCTCACATCTCCAAATAAATAGAAAAGAAAAAAAATTCATAGACTAGGAAGGCAGGAATAAAAATAAGTAATGCATTCTAGAACAACATGGAGGAATCACAGTACCTGCCTCTCATCTTTTAACCTCATGTTTATCTCCCCATCTGAACTGCATTTGCCTTGACTAAGATTTAGTATGAGAAGCATTATGGAAAGAAATGGAAAGTTCAAGAAATTTAAACACTCTGGAAAGTAACGTTAACAGCTTAAACTTGGAAACAGATGAGGGAAATAGGACTGTCATGCTCACACAGGCTTATTAAAAGCAGATACATATGTTGATCCTGATATATTGTTACCACAGACATGATAGAATTCATTCTAGTGGGTGGCTCAGTGAGTAGAGCGCCGGCCCCATATACGAAGGGTGGAGGGTTCGAAACCACCCTCACCAGCTAAAACAGCAGTTGGAACTGCAACAAAAAATAGCCAGGCATTGTGGTGGGCACCTATAGTCTCAGCTACTCTGGAGGCTGAGGCAAGAGAATCACCTAAGCCCAGGAGTTGGAGGTTGCTGTGAGCTGTGATGCCACAGCACTCTACCGAGAGCAACAGAGTGAAACTATGTCACAAAAAAATAAATAAATAAATAAGAATTCATACTAGATATTTGACTTTAAATATTAAAAATAAATTTCTTAAGTAGAAGTCACAGTCTTATGATTTAAACCATATCTTCTAAATCACTGTTATCTAAAAAAAAAAAAAGCATGGGTGGGATCACATCTATGGTGCATAATGCAAGGCTGTGTGTCAGATCTATTAGTATAGAGTATTATTATATTATTATAATAGTACTATTATATAGTATATATAGTATATATATATATATAGTATATAGTACTATACTATTAGTATAGAGTATATAGTATAGAGTCTTAACACAATAATTAAGTAAACAAGATGAGGTATATATTAACCAGTGTGATGTAAGCATTCCTAATTCTATATAAAATCAGCACATTGTACCCCATAAATGCATTAATGTATACATGATCTATGTGTTTATGATTTAATAAAAAAATTTAAAAAAGAAAAGCATAAGTTATAAATGTGAGCTTCATATGCAATTTCAATTTTGTGTGAAGCATATTAAAAGGTAAAAATAAGCAAGTGATATTAATCTTAATGTCATATATTTATTTGGCCTAATTATCCAAAATATTATTGTGTCAACAAGTAACAAATATAAAATTAAGATATTATATATTCCTTTTTGTCTGTACTAAGTCTTTGATATTCAGCCTATAATTTAAAAGTAGAGCATATCACAATTACAAATTGCTCTATCTTAGGTAGTTTCTTATAACTAGTGGTTTCCAAATAGGACAATGTAGGTTGAAGTTATCTGTACATGACCATTATTTCACCAGAATGGAAAGATGAAATAAAATATATATTATTTATTTTTTGATTAGTATTTGATCAAAAACTTTCACTCCTTCAAACAGCAGATAAAAATATACCGTATTTTATTTATTTATATTTTTGGAAGTGCTCTTATAGAATACGTTCAGACTATATCATTTGGATACACCCCATCTCCTTATCGCAAGTATGCTGAATTATTCCAAGTTAAATGTTTAAATTGGAGTAGTTGTGACGAATGTGGTATACTTTTTATTATGTTAAACATAACTGAATAAGTATTAAACTGGACAGAGGCTGACTGGTTGACAGAAGTGTCACTTTTATAGACATGTGGTTAAACGCATATCAATGTTGGTTTTTTCTGTTGTTATAGAGGCATTATATATATTTTTTGGCTCCCAAAATCTTAGGCCCTGGGGAATCTCATGGGCTGTGAACACTGCCCCTGATGCCAAATGCGTGAACACCCGGCTCCAGCAACATTTCCCTTACACTTGCTTGCAAATTGTAGGGATGTTACTATTCCTTTAGTTCTTGGCATAATTGTCAATCACAGTGGGGTTGTTCTACCTTAAATTTTACTACCAGGATATTCCTGTTTGCTTTTTCCTTATTTATTTACTTGACTGTTTTCTGTTTCTGTGTTTAGGGAAGCAAACAGCGTGCCTGCTTTGTCATCTACTGCATAAGTAAGGACCTAGTAATAATAGACAATGACATTAGTTAAGTGAATTTTAAAAATGCTTATTTTAAGGAAAGGTTGAAGATTATTTCCCCCGAAAGCAGAGTGAAGTTGTCCATCTTGTAGGGACCCAAGATTTCTCTGAGCTGCGCACCATCCTCAAAGCCATCCCACGGGGCCAGTGTTTCTGGGCAAGCAAGGCTAAAACAGCATTTTTAAAAATTTTAAGCATAAAAGCCGTATAATATTTGACATTTTGCCAACCCTTTACATTTTAGTAAGATCATGTCCTTTTACATTTAGCAATTTTGTTCTTTCTTAGATGGTCTGAATCTTTCTATTCTTAACTTCAGGGACTTTTATGCTTTTTACATTTTTTTCTTTATTCTCTAAATTTAGTTCTTAATCCTAGTCTACTTTTCTCCTCCCAAGGGATATTTGGCAATGTCTGGAGGTATTTTTTGTTGTCATACTGGAGATAGAAGAATGTTATCTATTAGGATGTTATCTATTAGGTAGATAAAAGGGTGCTCCTAAAATTTTTTAAATGCGCAAAATAGTTCCCCAGAAATCCTAGACGTCTATAGAGCTGATGTAAAATCCTATTCTAACTTAATAGTTTACTTTAAAATGATGATTTGTTCTCTCCTTAAACTGTTCTTCAATTTAAGAAAATTTTGCTTTTGTGTATGATATACTTTTGCTTCCTTATAACTAACAATTTTTCAAGTTTTTATAAAAACTTAGTCAAAAAGATGAATAGCAGTGACCGATTAGCAATATGATTCTTTTAAAATATTTCCTCTCTGTTTCTCTTTCTTTCTCTTTTTATTTTTTCCCCCTTTTTTTGACAGAGTCTCACTCTGTCCCCTGGGTAGAGTGTCAAGGCATTATTGCTCATAGCAACTTCAGTTTCTTGGGTTCAGGTAATCTCTTGCCCCAGGTACCCCAGGAACTGGGACTACAAGTGCACACCACAACAGCCAGATACTTTGTCTATTTTTTAGTAGAGTCAGAGCCTCACTCTTTGTGCAGGTTGGTGTTGAACAACTAAGCTCAAATAATCTACCTGCCATGGTCTCCCGGAGTGCTAGGATTACAGAAGTGAGCCACCGTACCTGGCCTCTCTGTTTCTTTATCTGTTAGCAGAGGCAATGAAAATTTTCATGAGTATCATCATGTAATTATATTAATTCAATGTATCTTTTAAAATTTATTTTATAGGTCCCTTTAGATGGAATATAATACAGCAGAAGCCTTTTCATCAAAAAGATTAATGCCTGTGTTATCATTTCTGCAATAAAACAAGAAGCTAAGTGGTGGAGGCCACAGAACACGTCAAACCTGGATTCCCCAACTCTGCGTTAAGTGTTAGAGTTTTTATCGCTCTGCTGCAGGAAAGCCTTTGCCAATGCTTACAAGGAACTGTTTATCCCTGCTTCTCTGGGTCCTGTTTGATGGAGGTCTCCTAACACCACTGCAACCACAGCCACAACAGACTTTAGCCACAGAGCCCAGAGAAAATGTTATCCACCTTCCAGGGCGACGCTCACATTTCCAACGAGTTAAACGTGGCTGGGTATGGAATCAATTTTTTGTGCTGGAAGAATACATGGGCTCCGAGCCTCAATATGTGGGAAAGGTAATGGCGTGTTTCTTTTGGCAACCACTTGATAGGAAGGGGGAATATGCATTGTATATTGTGCATGGATGTTTTGCATAGGAGTTGAACAAACCAGTGACTAAAACACTGGAATTGAAATTCAAGAGACGTGGTATATCTTCCTGACTCAATGGCCCGGGTAAGCTTTGGAATATCATTTAACCCTCTTTGCTTCAAATTTCCCTGATTGTTTTAATGAAAACAATTTTTTTTCGGTTTGCATCTTTGACATTCTTTGCAGAAGATGTGAAGTTAAATAAGCAAAATGTCATTAAATACAATTTTAAGTATAGTTTCATGTATAGTATAATGTTAGTTATAAAACATTATTGCTCAGAGCTAGACTGGAATTGTTTACCAACAAAAAACACAGAGAAAAATTACCTGGCCTAAATATGATAAGCTGCTACTGGTATTCTTAAATGATCAGCATGTACACACTCCCCTTTCCCTTTAAAACATGATATGCCATTTGTATTATGGTTCATAAGTTTTTGATTCTTCCTTATGCCTTATAAACTATTTCCTTATTATATGTTTCACAAGCTACTTACAAAGCTATTTATGGCTAAAGTAACAAATGTTAGAACCCGAACATATACAAAGTCTTCAACACAACACACCTAATTTTTTAAATCTCATTGCAAGTGTACAGAAATGTATTTTTTACACAATTGTTGATGACAACTGTTTCAGCACTTCTTATGTCTGGCTGCTTATTTTTCTTCTACAATAATGTTCACCCTTGTTGCAAATAGTCAGAACTTACCCATCACTTCAAAAAATTCTTTTTCCTTCAAAATTTTTAATTTATTTTGATCGTGGGAATTATTTTCTAGATTTTGCAAAAGATTTTGTTTTTTTCATTGAAAATGTATATGATTGAGAATAGTTTAAAACAGTGGTTCTCAACCTTCCTAATGTCACGACCCTTTAATACAGTTCCTGTGGGTCGCAACCCACAGGTTCAGAACTGCTGGTTTAAAATAAATCCAAAGGCAGATATGGAAAATCTTAGTAGGAAGGGTGCTGAGAAATGAATGTAGACGATCATGACTCTTGATCATTATGGGCCCTGAGCGTTCTGAAATTATACACTAATGAGAAACATGATGGGTCTTAGGATTCCAATGTTAAGTCAAAGGAAACATATTCATTCAAGATCAAAATTCTTTATACCACACTTTTTTGAAATTTGCCTTTTGGAAATGTATTGGAAAGATGTTGAATAATTTAGTGAAAAAGGTCTTTCATTAGAAACTTCACTGAAAACAAACATGTAGCCAGGGTCGTCAGTAAGGTGTACAGGGCCCAGGCAAATACGTGTCTGTCTGACTCTCTTTCTTCACATATTTTTTTTGGGGGTGGGGTGGGGCAGAGCGATAATCTACATATAAAAATCAAGTCATCCTAAATCAGTTTGTGAGTACCATTCTGGCATCCGATTACAAAAGATCTTACTTAAAAAAAAAAAAAATACAGTGACCTCAAATAGGATCTATCTCCTATCACTTTGATAAAGTGCCTACTAGGAATCAAGGCCTGGTCATGGGACTCCAGGGTACCTATGAGTCCGTAGGTATGTCAAAGCGAGCCTCAAATGGGAAACATGGACTCTGAGGCTAAACAGCTCCAGTCCAGACCACGGAGCTTTGCTTAGGGTTCCCTTCTCAGGGTGTCCACACCTCACCAAGGGAATGGGAAGGATCTCAGGAAATTCTGAGAAAGACACTCTAAGTATGGAAGTCCCCTGAAGTTACTGCACAAATTTTCTGCTTATATAATTCCTCCGTGAGATTGTGGAAATTAATAATCCTTAAAACAATTCCAGATAGGAAAATTTCATGTAGTTCTGGTTCACTTGTTTCTTTTGATTTAATTTAATTGAAGGATGGAATTTTAAAATCCAAGATAAAGGGAAAGTTGACACAGCTCCTAAACTCTGTTTCATAGAAACCAATTGTCTCAGATATGTTTGTGTGAAGCTATACATCATATCGAGGTTCCTGGAAAATGAGTTAAGAGCAGATTGTTTGTCTGTTTATTTGATTGTTTGTTTGAGACAGGGTCTCCCTTTGCTACCCTGGCTAAAGTTAAGTGGCATCATCAAAGCTCACTGCACCCCTTAAACTCTTGTGCCCAGAAGATAATCTTGCCTCAGCTTCCTGGGTACCTAGAACTACCAGCCCTGCACCAGCAAGCTGAACTAATTTGTTTTATATTTTTTGTAGAGACTGGGGTGACACTATACTGTCCAGGATGGTCTCAAAGTCCTGGGCTCGAGCAATCCTCCTGCCTCGGCCTGCCAAAATACTGGGATTATAGGCATAAGCTACTAAGCCCAGGATATTCTCTATTCTTGACTAATGCAGATCCACAGGCTTTATTTTACAGATTCGGAAGTGATAACATTGATTTTATTTTGAAACATTAGTGAAACTTACTTTTATGTGATCTTAGATTGGTTAGTACTTCACCTTCCAGTGGACATAAGCAAAAAGAATCTGTAGGATTGATTATGCAAGTTCTTATAATTTCTGTGACAGTACAGAATTCATCCAGTTCATTTAAAAGATGAATTGGTATTCATAAATATGATTAAAAAGTGATGGATACTTCAATTACCCTGATTTGATTAATACACAATTTATGCCTGTATCAAAACATCACATGAACCCTATAAATATACACAACTATTACATACTTATGATAATCAATAATTATTTTTTTAAAGGAGGAAGTCCAACATCTAACCTATTATTACATTTAAACAGCGTTATTTTCTCTGGTACATGGGTAACAAGACCCATGGTTGTTAAGAAATGTATGTTTATAATGCAAATGAAACAACAGTTGCCAAGATTTCTTTTCCGCAAGGAAACTAATTAAAATTTAATTGACTATCTAAATGCTTCTAGATTTGAGACCAGAAATATGACAACATGGGGATAATTTTTGACCCCCCATAACTACTAATAGCTTACTATTAACCAAAAGGCTTATAGATAATATAAATTATAAATTATCACATATTTTATATATCATATATTATATACTCTATTACTACAGTAAACTAGAGAAAATAAATGTTATTGTGAAAGTCATGCAGATAATAAAAATATATTCACTATGAAATTAAAGTGAATCATCATAAACACTTTCACCTTGTCATCTTCACACCACGTAGGCGGAAGAGGAGGAGAAAGAGAGGAAAAGAGGTAAAAGAAAAAAATCTCTATGTATAAGAGGGTCCACACAGTCCAAACTGTGTTGTTGAAGGGTAAGCTGTACTACCCTGATCAAATTTAACTGTCTTTTTACAAAAACAGCATATATGAAGAGTATTAATTTGTATACTTATCATCATTGAAAACTTCACTTGGAGAAAATTCGAATATTCTCTATTCAAATCTAAAAGAATGACTGCATAGAAGTTTATGCAGGGGATAAACTTGAGGGGCCCTTGAGTTACTTAGTGGACATGAGCCTCAATACTCATTATATTTAAAAGAACAGATTTTAATGTTGACAGCCTTTTGAAAAAGAACAAATTGTGATATTGCTTATAATGATTATTGCCTTCTATATAAAGAAATAACAGGGGTATCTGGAGATAAAGCTAATACTTTCCTTGAAAGTCATTTTGGATTTGCTGTATTAGCTGGATGAGTCTAAGGTTCCACACTGAAAGTAAGAGGGAAAGTGAATTGATGTATAAAAATGTTTAATTCAGATGTTGCAAGTTGGCTCAAAGTAACCAAAAGCAAACAAACCTCCATCATCATAGACAGTCGCACACATGTGGGTAAGCGTGTATATGTACAAAAAGAATAAGCCAGATGCTTACACTCACGTATAACTACATGCCTATGTGTCCATAGTAGGGTGCTTTGTCTTAGCCCTGGAGCTATGTATCAAGATGATGCTACCTGCTTCATCCTCAAAGAGTAATTTGGGAAATTGGGTTGTCATTTCAGATGAATCGTAGTTAGCAGCAATTCTTAAGTCTAAATTGTTAAAAGAGCAAAATGATTACAAATCAAAAGATGATGTATAAACCCTGGTTTCACAGGCATCCATTTATTCAACATCTTTTTGTTGAAGAAAGCCTTATAACTTGAGATAGATTAAGCCTTGTGGGGATGAATGTAAGTATGGAAGTCTCTAGATTACAATTATTAAAGGTAAGCTTTATCAAGTGCTTTCATTGGGCACTGTTTTAATTTCTTTACAGACATAAATCTGCACAATCTTTCAAACAGCAATATAAGGGATTTTGCTATAGCCCTATTTTATGTATCAGAAAATGGAGGCACACAATATGACCTTCCCTTGGCCCGATACCCAGTGAATACTGACATAACATGTTAACACTGGCAGTTTAGCTGCCCTGCACCAGAAAATATCACAGTCTATAATCACTGAAGGCTCTTCAGTACTAATAGTAATTTCAATATTCTATCAAAAGTACTATAACAGAGATATTATTAGAGGTTGTGACAGCACCGAAAGGTCTATGACTGTGTCCAGAAAATGCAGAAATAAAAGAAAGACTTCACAGAAGATGAAGCACCTGAGATAAATCTTGAAGAACAACTCGATTTTTCCACAGAGGTAGCCTGAAGAAAAGTTTTTATAAGCACTGAGGCTTAAAAGGCCAAGGTGAGCCTAAGTAACCATATTTCAGTATTTCAGAGAGTTCAAAGCCAAACTTTTAGAGTAGGCAAAAATAAAAAGTGTGGAAAAACCTCAATCCTAATAGCAAAATGAGAAGTATTTGTCCTTTAAGGTGTTAAGACCCACGTAATGTCTCGTCTGAGGTTTAATATCAATGGAATTGCATTTCTAGAATTACTACTCTGAATTATTTTACCCAAATAAAAGATGCATTGACAGGAAAAATAGGTATAAAGATAGGGAACATTTTCAGGAGGTGGTTATCACAGGCTTGCACAGGATATAATAAAAGGAAATGCAATATTAGAGTTGAAGATTGGAAAAGCAGACAGATAAAAATTGAGGAATATAAAGTATGAGATAGATTAGAGAAAAAATGCAGAGGAATATGTGCAGAAATTAGTGGGTAGCTGCGGATAAAGAGTAAGAGGGAGCGAGAAGTTAAAATGACACAGATTTCTGACTTGTGTTTTATTAATATCCTTTATAGATTTGGGGGCTCGCCTAAGAACTAAGAAGATCAACGTTAGACATTATATTTCCTTAGTTACTTAGAAATACTCAGGTGATGTAATTCATAGATATTTAGATACATTAGTGTTTGGAACAAAATAATTAGTACACAGATGGCAGTTAAAATCATATTAGTGGGTAATACACTCTAAAAAATATAGAGAAGGCAAAAAAACTCTGACGGTTAATTGCAAAACAGATGAAGAATTAGATTGATCTCATTAGTAAGAAGCAAAAAACATACTGTAGATATTGTTATGGAAGATAAACCAGAAAAAAGTTTTAAGAACAGGAATGAATAAAAATGTTAAACTCCAGAAGTCAAATTAAGTCTCTGCTGCTGTCAGATCAGCCTCTCAGTGTTGGTGAGAGAAGGTCCGTGTTGCTGAAGCTGTGTGTAACCACTTGCCTTTGTTCATGAGTCCGTTGAGTGATGGCAGGGAGAGTAAGTGAAAGAAGCTCACTGGTATCCCCAGAATGGGCCACCCTATCCACCCGATCAGTAAAATCCTCCTGTGTCAATATCTTTCCGGTAGACATTCATATATCTTCACAGTCCCATTCAAAGGGGTCTATCCTTGTATCTGTTACCTTCACTTTTCTGTTATTAATTTTCCAACTGTGTCCCTTCCAAATCCCTGAGCATCCAAGCCAAATCATTGCCCATAACCCTTGAATCAATATATAACTTCATGCCTTGCCAATTCTCTTTCTAAGCAAAATGCCAAAACAGGTGTGCTGCTCAAATTTCCACCTATCAGGAAAATTCCCCTTCACGACTGTCTTTCAGGGATGCCCCAGAAAGGCTGTTGTACTGCAGCTGACAAGTTTAAGAGACTGCCACTATACCCTGAAGAACCATCTGTCAACCAGGTCCAACTCCTCTGTTCCTCTCTGAACCGATGCAGGGGACACATCATGAGACCACAGCTACAGGTTGAGAGAGAGAAGATAGTGTCACAGAAGCTGGGGTCCCTGGAAATTTGATCACTTTCTCACGTAACTGACTCATGACCCCGAGCCTGCTCATCTGACTCTGTGTGCCACTTCTACCTGGTGACGGAGTCGTGCTGTGTATCCTCTGGGCTTGCTGGTCAGACAGCACACAGTTCCTGATGGCCAGCCCAGGTCACGTGATAAGTCTGTGCACCATGCTTACCTGTTAGTTTTCATGAAGGCTCATTAACCGGGCGTAAGTTGTTTCTGGAAAAGAGAGGAGGCATCCACAGAGGATGACAGGGTGTTTCTCCCAATCCAAACAGCTGGTTCTGCCGTTCCCAGGACAGAATTAACCAAAGACTTCAAATATCTCCTCTACCCACTACTGACACTTTGCCCCACTGGGTTTTCTGGATCATGGGGCCTTTGTGGCAGAACAGCCGGTACAGCAACTTGGACTTTCTAGAGCCTTATTTTGTGTGGGCCCAATTCAAATTTAGCACCGTTTTCAGTCACTTGGTAAATAGTCCAGCATGACATACCCAAATGAGGAATATGTTGCCTCCAAAATCCAAAATATACCTGTAAGGTACTGTGCCTTTTGAGAGCTGCAGGGGGGCCCACATGTGACAACTTATCCCTCCCATAGCAAGGATATCTCGACATTCCCCACATTATTGGACCCATAGAAACTTTACTGAGGTAGAAGGCCCTTCACTTTTCATCAGATTTATTTCCCTTCCCTTTGGTACATAAATGTTTTACTGGTAAGTTTAAAGTAGTTGTTACTTTTTGCTCACTAGATCCAGTTAGCATAATATTATCATTATAATGGACCTGTGTGATATCTTGTGAAGGAAAAGGTGACTAAAATCTCTGTGAATGTGGTTATGACATGGAATTGGAGAGTTAATATGACAATGAAGTTGTACTGCTGACCTTGCCAGCCAGAAGCAAACTGCTAATAATGCTCCTTACCAGCAGAGATGGAGAAATGTATTTTCTATATCAATAGATATATACCATGTACCAGGTGATGTCATAATTTGCTGAAGGAATGAAAGCACATCTACACATCTACAACTGGAGTCACCAACTTGTTGATAACCCCTTGTCATTCTCCGAGATCCATGGGTCTTCCTTTCAGGCCAAATGTGATATTTAAATGGGGGTGAGCTGCCCCTACATCTGACACTAATCTCTTTAGTCTCTCCAGGAAGGCAGTGTTGCTTTGGGTCATTATTATCCTATCTAAAGGGAGTTCTGATAGCTTCCACTTCACCTTTCCCACCATAGCAGCCCTCACGCCACAGATCAGAGAACAAGTAAGGGGATACTGCCAGCTGAAGAACATGTACACTTATATACTCCTGAACTGAAAACATATCTACAGAAAGGAAAAGGTTGCAGAGACATTGGCTCCACCATTGGACAGATCTGAGTTAAACCAGATCAATCAACACCATTGATTTTTTGCCCTCTGTAAATTCTTACACTATCTGTTCGGCCATTGGGTCTATCTATCTATTGACCATTGGGTCTTCTGGAATTAGTGTCAGTAGAGAGCCAACCTCCAGTAGTGTCCAAAAGGTCTGATTGTGTCCTTTTCCCCAATGTACAGTAACCCTGACAAAAAAAAAAAAAAAAAAAGAAAAAAAACAGTCCCTTTGGAGAAAGCTGGGAGAACAATTAACAGTATAAGCTGTGAGAAGGGTAAAGGCTTCCTTCTTTCTTTAGAAGGCCTCACTTCCCTTCATTTCAATGGTTCTGGGTCTATAAACTGATTGAGTGTCAGTGACTCTCTGTTTTTATGATTCAGGTTAGGATTTTGTTCACTTGACTTAAAATTTTTCCATTTACACAGATCAAATAATAATTCAATAGGCTTCCTGTGTATTTCATTTCTAGGAACAGAATGATCACCTAGCCAAGGCCAAGTCTCCATTAGTCGTAGTATTCTGGTGGCTCTTTTGACTACTACCCATGATGGTGACCACACCAACATCATACTTGGCCTTTGGGTGCTGCTGCTTGACCCGTCAGCCAGGGTCCAGTCATTCCCATTACGTGCTGCTTTGTAGGTTCACTGGCAACTGTTCCTGCCGTAAGTTATGGGCTACAAAGCTGGGTGAAAACTGGGATGCTTGGGCTCCCCCCACAAACTTATTTCTGACAATGGTTGTAGAAGATGTGTCATCTGAACCCTCCTGAGAGAGTAAGTAGGTCTTAAATAAGAGATCTGCTCCAGCAGTTCAATCTCCTCAAGCCTTTGCACCCTTCCTTTTCCAGAAAACCAAGGCAGCTCTGACATTTCAGAGTCATCTACTGTGAGCAACTTTGGCTCCATGTTTCCATTAACCAAACAAAAGGTTAGCGTTCTTTCTAACTTCCCACACTGCAACATTAAATGACAGAGCTCTGCTTATTGAGTCCTTTGAATAAATTCAGCCCAATCTAACCTTGTTTCCTCAAGAAATAGTCTAGGCCCTTAATAGCTATTGCTGATTGTATTCCTTGGATTTCTGCCTGTATAATTTAAAACAGCAAGTAATTATTTTGGGGTTTAGTGCATCTCTTCATGGGTCACACTCTGCTTCTAGGCTTCACGGACTTACAGAGAGTCCAGAGTAGATAGAATGCTGGATGCAAAAAGTGTGGCAGGAGTGGACAACCAGCAGTCTTGCAAGGCAACCGAATAAGGGTAGGACTTAGGGTACGTGATAGCTTTGTTATAGGTAAAATGCAGGGCTAATGTAGGCAGTGTAGGGTTAATTCCTCAGATGGGAAGAAGACTCCTCAGAATTTAGGGATTCAAAGTCCCCAGCTTCATCAGGGTCTTTTTACACGTCCACATGCCCACTTGCAGTTTTCCATTCCTTCACAGTCATCCTCACTTTAACAGCAAACACGTGGGCTAGGAATTTAATTTACCTTGTAATTCAGCCACTTCCGTTTCTCTCAAGATGAGAGTCTGGGTTTGTTTTCTACAAATCTCCTTCCTGTGACTACAGGAGAAAAGAGTTTCTTCCAGTTCAAACATAGAAGCTGTCACATCACAAATTCAGCAACTTAGAGAGATGCTGTCTTTAAAAAGGAAGAAAAATTAGTTAGCCTTGGGGGCTCACCCCTGTAGTTGCAGCTTAGGATGCTGAGAAAGGAAGATTACTTGAACCCCAGAGTTTGAGGTTGCAGTGAACCATGATTCTACCACTTCACTCCTGTCTAGTCAGCAGGGTGAGACCTTGTCTCAGGAAATAACAAAACAAAACAGAAAAATCCTTTTTATCACAAAAATTATACTTGTATATTTAAAATATGGTTCATTTCATATGATGCAATACTTATTGGTTCTTGAGTTATGCAGTTTTTGAGAAGCCCATAATGTAGCTTTCATTGTACAATTTGCTTTTAAGTGTAAGCTTTTAATATCAGAGTGATTCCTGTTCATTTGAGATTCAAGGGTCGTAATACCAACTCAATCTTCATAGAAGTATGTCTCAAGCTCTGTCTGATGTGTTTCACTAGTGCCATTCAGATATAATAGTCTCTTTCTAAGTTGATAGAAATGGGAAAACTCACATCTTATTTTAAAAACTCAGAGATATAGGAAACCTTGACATTACTTGGTTATTTCAAGCCTCATACATATTCTTGACTCCGAGCTCACTTACATATCTGAGAACTTTTGCAGTGTATTCAAGTGCCCTAAATCAAAGCTTTGTTTCTATTTCATTCTGATGCCAAATAGGCTAACCTCATGTCACTCATCAGAGTATCGTTAGCCATCCAGGTTTTCTTTAGAAGAGGTTGAACGGAGCCATTTTAACTTATTGTTAACAGCCTTTTTAGGTAAGCCTGACATTTAATGACACGCCTTGATTCTTAGACATATCACTGAATTTTATAGTCTCTCTCAAGACATGAGGCTGTCTTTGAAATCATCAACTTTGAATGTGACTGGATAGCAATACATTTAAGAGGAAAATTATTTGAACAAAGAAATGACAATGTTCTTAAGTTCCTATGTAATAGTTAATAACATCATATGCTCATTTTTTTCTCGTTTACAATTTATTTCTTGCTTATAGTTGTTTCATAACATCTTAGTTATTTCATAATAGCTATATCATAAAGGTTCAAATGTGTTTATTTTAAGTGAATTTCCAAGACCTTGAATGAAATCCAACTATCTTTAAATCAATGTATAAATCACCAAAACCAGAATTTCAAAAATAACATGAAAAATATTTAAGATTTGTGCACTACATTTTTTTCCCTTCTCTCTCTTTTTTTATTTCTTCTTTCTTCTCCTCTTCCTGATCTTCTTTAATCCTATGTATAATTAATCTTCAATGCTTTCTCTTATTTAGAACACATCTTTGTATTATTTATGGATGTCTGCCTCACTATAGTTACTTAAGGTAGGATAAGCTTTAATTCTAACACTGGGTCATGTGATAATTAGTCACATGATAGCACTTCAGCACATGTGTGTCCATCCATGTGACTAACATAGTGGAATGTCACGACCCCTATGGCCCTGGTCTTGATCACTGCAGGAAGAAACCAGGCATGATGTGGATAAGAAGTACTAGCTTACAGGAGGCAGGTTAACCTTGATTGCAGGGTAGCCCCAAGCAACCTCTGCAGTAGCCTTTTATTGAGACGGTACATGTTAGGTGAGGGGAGTATTAGACAATGACTGTGTGCCTAACAATCACCATGGGCTCAGGCTCTTTCTCCACAACAAACACCTGTGGACAAATTACCTGAGGGACTGCTCCCCAGCTGCAAATCATCTTGCTCAGAGGTTGTCTAGCTATTGGCATCCTCTACAGACATAGGAGAGGTTCTATACTGAAAGGACAAGTCTAGCATTCCCAAGATAGTACATACTTGAGCTTGCTTTGTATGTGTTGCTAGCATTTTGTTGAGACGTTTTGAACATAAATTTATAAGAAAATTTTTTGTTTAGTTTTTTTTTCATGTGATATTTCTGTCTGTTGTTGATATAAGGATAATTTGGTCTCCTACAATGAGTGAAAAAGTATCACTTATTTTTCTGTCCTTTGGAAGAGTGTGAAGGATTGATGTTAAATTATCTTCCAATTCCCTTCAAAATTTTGTAGAATTCACTAGTGAAGGTTTCCTCATAGAAGATTCATTATGCATGTCATGGGTCTGTTTTGCTTTTTTTATATTCTTTTTGTATCTTTTTGACATGCTAATAGACAGCATCTATACAGATTTTTTTGAGTCTTCTCTGACTTTTCTGGAATTTAATTTTAATAGATTTCTTAAATATACCATTTTTATTAAGAGTAATAAAATTTAGAATTTTTTTCCACCTTATTTAGTGTGATATTTTAGTTTTTTTTCCTTTGTTTCATCCTTTCTTTTGCTTTCTGTTGGATCAATAAAGTATTCTTTTTTCCTTTCTTTTCTTGTTCAGACATTGTGCACATCTTTGTGCATATTCCCTTCCCCACACTCACTCTCACTACATTCCCCAGAAACAGTCATTGCCAACAGTTTTGAGTACCTTTCCTTAAACTTTGTATGTGCATATAAACATACATTTTTATACCAGTTGAATTATACAAAGCACAATGTTATGCAACCAGTTCTTTTCTTTAAAAAATACATACAGACATCTCTCCAAGTTAATACATGTATCTCATTCTTGTATTAAATTGATGCCAAATATTCCATTGTTAAATAGTTTATTCTTACCAAATTTTTATATTATTTAAAAAGTAGCATTTGTACTTACAAAAATTATCAAATAGCACCAGAGTTATAACATGATATTTGAAGACTTCAGGAGAAAGGCATACTCTTATTATCAATGAGAAAGTCTTTTATAATGTGGTTCCCATGTATCTGTCTAGCCTAAGTAAATCACAATCCAATATTATAGCTTTGTGATCCAGCCAAGTCACTCATTTCATGGATACAACTCACGTCCCTTTCTCTCTTCTCTCATGACTTTTGCACATTGTCTTCACTTTACTCTGGCTGGAAGCAGCCTGACTTAACTAGCTCCATTGTACTGCTATTCCTTTGATACTCAACATAGATGTTATTTCCTCTAGGAAGACTTTTCCATCTTTCTCAATGCCTTTCAATTCAAGGTTGCTGCCCCTTCCAAGTGTACCCATAGCAACTTGAGCTTGTTCATTATTACACTCAAAGAATACATTTAAAACGGTGGTATTCTCTTAAGCCTAAAGTACAAACTGCATGAAGGAGAATACTTAGTCTAATTCACTATAACAATCTAAAGGCTTAACATCTGCAGTTGCTACTCCATAAATATTGACTGGATAAATCAAGGGCAATAAATATTTTCTTTTTACATATTTCACTTTGGGTTGTCTTAGTTTCAACATAACACTCCAGCCAGTCAGCATATTTATATAAGAAACCATAAATTATAAAATTCATAATTTTATTGAGGCTAATTGCAATTATTTAAATTTTTAACTTACAGAAGTAGATATTTTTAAATATCATTTAAATGAGATCTTCCTCACTCTAATGCATTTTTTCATATAGATTCTGATTTTGGTTGCAATCTAATCCACATTTATTGAATATATGAATGATTCTGCAAAGTGGAGTTTCAGGGGCCATCCTTTACTTGAAGATCTCAGGTTTCCTCCAAGGTAAATGATTTTGGAGAAAGTTAAACCTGCCTACCAACAGCCAAATGGGGGAGGAGGGAAGCTACAGGTTTACACTTGCTTTTAGATTCCACAAAATACAAAAGAAAGATACTACCTTTAGCAGTCACCTAAGCTCCATCTCTGCTTCTCAGCCAACTTCATCCTCTTTATACAGACTTACATGATTTCAAAATACCCATAGACTCATTTTATTTTTTAATTGTCATATCTATAGAGGCAATAATAAGGCGGCATAGTCCTCCTTCACTTTGAGTCAACTTCTGTCTTTAACATCCAGAAAAATCACACTGATTCCCTGTTGGGAGTATGAGGCTACCCCAGAATTGCCAGGCTTGCTGTGAATTATCTACTTTGAAAAATTTGCTATTGAACATAGCCAAGATTGGAGCTGTCCTATCCAACACTTGTAAGAGAATCACTAGTTTTGTAAACCAGTAGTATTTACATGCCAGAGATGCAAGAATTATTGTAAAGCTTTCCCCTCTCTCATCTGCCCCCATCTAATGGGTCACCAATCTAACTGCTAATTCCTAGCTGTCTCTTGAAACCATCCTCTTCTCTCACTGCCACCATCCTTGTCCAAGCCATCCTCTCTCTCCTGGACACTGTAATTCCTTCATCACCAGTTGTCTAGCTTCTGGCCTTTACCACACACTCTCTACCCTGTGCCTTGAGAGGTGTTTTAAAAGTGTGCATCTGACCCTTCACTCCTCGTTGACTCACTGGCTTCCCACTGTGTGTGCAGGTTCAGGTTTCAAGGATTAAAGATTTAAAGAGTAAGACCTGTATTCCTAACTGTTAAGGACGCTGTGTGTAATTAGGCACCTGCCCACATATTTGGCTTCCTTTATCATAATTTTTCTTTTAATATATATGCTTAAGTCAAATAGCATATTTCAGAATTCTTTTTACTCAGAGCTATCAAATGAAGTTCTTTATGTGTGGAACTCTCTCAAAATTTTCACTCCTACTTATCCTTCTGTTTCAATATAGCCAGCTCTTCCCAGCCACCATGGTTCAAATGTTAAATATTTCTATGGCATGTTGCATTTATTTTTAGTTGTTTAAAGCATTTGTAATTATTCATTTAATATCTATAAATACCATAAGGGCATGGACCATTCATTTTTCATTCTTGTTATTCTCAAAACCTGGTACCAATGCCTGCTGCAGAGAGGTGTTAATGAGCATTTGGGGAATGTATGCATGAATGGATGAATGAATGATCACATTGCTGTAATTTTCTGCTGTAATTCTGTCACACATCACACTTCCTATAATGGCAAGTCCCTGAAGGTTTGTATCCCAGTTCCTGGTATATTGCTTTATAGGAAGCCCTAAAAATAGGTTGATTGAAAGATTAATGTAACTAGATGCTGCTGGCCATGCCGGATGATCACAGCCCATTCCATTGAGTCCACCTCTCTTCTTTCTGGGGAGTTTTCCTTCTGGATCAGAAATCTTTGGGTCACCTATCTTTCTATTATCAGCACAAACTCATATGATCAAACCAATGCCCCCTACCAAGTCTGTTCTGTTCTAACTGCAGCTTACAACTCCTTTTGTGACATACTTCCCTGTTCTAATTTGTATCACCATGTGAATTGTTGGAAATCACTCCATAGCAGAGAATTGCAAAACTCAGCTCTGATGGGTGAATAGGCAAACATGTGGAGTAAGGATGAGGATATCATCCTGACAAGTTCTCAAACCCCCTCCCTTATATGTGATCATTCTGGAAATTTTGTGATTAAATACCTACATTATGTCTTTATCATTTCCAAAGTCAGCCTTCTCGTTTTTCTGTTGAATTATCTCTTACTACTTTACTGAGCATCTGATAAGCAATAGGCCAAACACGCCAGTCATTGAAGTAGAATCAAAACAAGACGTAATCCAAGTTGGATCTACTATTGGCCATTCTTCCAGCAGGATCACCATGCATCACACACACGTGAACCATCCCGTGCCAGTCTCATGATTCACACACGTGAGATCAGAAATGCATTTAGAGTCATTCTGTGTTTCACCAAATAATTATCCAGACTGAGGGTGAGGGATAGGGTGAAAAGAAAGGACAGCTCAACTCATGTTCCTAAAAGACACACAGCCTAGAATACAGGGGAAGTCCAGATGGATTAATTCCTTAGACACCGCACAAATTGGTCATATTGTCACAGAACAAAAAAGTGATAAATACTAAAAACTGAAATCACTCAAAGTGTAATTTGTAACTGTGAAAAAAAAACGGAGAAAGAAGAAAGGAACCATGAGTGATATGTTATTTTTAAGTGCAGCAGCCAAAGCCATGAAATCTTTCAGGATCACATACACAAGCACTTTACCAGTATTATTCTATGGTATATGTTTGGTCTACTTTGCTCCCACTTGCTCATCTGTTTTCTTTCCAGTCCTTGGCTGAACCTTGCTCTCTGGATGGTGGAAGTTTTCCAGTTCCAGACATGGTGGCCATCTCTAATCACGCTTGTCACTTCATCCACTTGACGATCAGCTGCTTAAGGTTTCTTTCAAGAAACTTTTCTGTTGCTCAGCCAATCACCCCTTCCAGACAATAGCCCATGTCTGTACAAACTTTTCAGGATGGTGTTTTCATTTCTTGAAGGGCTGTTGTAACAAAGTACCACAAACTCAGTGGCTTAAAACAAAAGAAATGTACTTTCTTGTAGTTCTGGAGACTAAAAGTCTAAGATGGAGGTGGAGATGGCTGCAGTGGCATGCTTCCTCAGAAAAAATTTAGGGAGGAATTCTGTCTCCCAGCTCCTAGTAGCCCCAGGCAGTCCTTGGCTTCTGGCAACACAACTCCCATCTCTGCTAGTTCATGGGGTCATTTTCTTTCTGTGGGGCCTTCTCTAACCCAGTATGAACTTGACTTGACTCATTACATTTGCAAAAGTCCTGTTTCTGAATAAGATCACATTCTGAGGCTCTGGGTGGACGTGAATTTTGGGGATATACCATTCAACCCCCTGCATATGGCATAAAATTCCCTTTAAAAATCTAACCCAGGCAAGATATGGACTCTGTGTCCTGGGGGAGCCACAAATTTGTCCAATGAACATTCTCCATCAGGTATTAAAACCACTGAAACTTCTTGCAAATTAAGACCATATCTATCTTATTTGCTGCTGTACTTTCTGTGCTTCCACAGTAACTGGCAGTAGGGACTTCATAAATATTAGTGCAATAAAATAATTAATGTCCAAGTTTAATAATTAAGTACTCAAAAGAAAGTGGAATGTTTTACTGTTTCCCTGTCTCAAGGGCAAAGCTCTGCTGTGGAAATCTCATTTCTGCCTCCCTGACCTGACTGCCTCCCTTCCTTCTGAAAAGGCCAATTTTTCTGTTTTGCAGTTTGGCCAAGGCTGGGTTTGAACCTGCCACCTTCGGTATATGGGGCTGGCACCCTACTGGATGAACCACAGGCGCAGGTGCCTATAGTCCCAGCTACTCACAAGGTCGAGGCAAGAGAATCGCCTAAGCCCAGGAGTTGGAGGTTGCTGTGAGCTGTGTGACGCCACGGCACTCTACCCAGGGCGATAAAGTGAGACTCTGTCTCTACAAAAAAAAAAAAAAAAAAAAGAAAAAAAATTAGAAAAGGCCAATTTCCCCATCTGGAGAGAGCCTTTTCTTATTTGTGGTACTACCCAGAGCATTTCCTTTTATCTTGAATATTTTGTAATCCTCTCTTGCAGCTGGAAAATGGTTAATTAGTATCGAAATCTTCACCTTCTCTGTGAAATGTAAAATCGATGTAAGTTTAGTGCTTGCTTTTCCTTTGTTGTTTGGATCCTGCATGTGGGAAGGACTCCTACTGCTTTTAGAAATATATCCTGGGACAAGATGTAGGGAGGGTGCTGATCCAGATGGGGCCTTTCAAGGGATGTGCGCCGGCGCCCGCGATCCCGACATACCAAGAAAGGAAACGCACAGAGTGAGACCTCGACGGTAACCGCGGCTTCTCCTCATAGCAGCCTTACTGCTTAGTATGGGATGTGAGTTCTTATAGTTATGGGAGAGGATTATGAGAAATGAAAGAAATAATACGTAATGTATCAACAGGAGACGATTTTTAAAAAGTTAATTTCTATGTTTGAAATCTGGAAAAACTTTCTTTTTGGTGCTAGAATGCATTAAGGGTTAATAAGGTCTATAAAAGTTGTCCAAATGAGAGGACTCTATCAATTTTGACAGGCTGCTGACTCTAGGGAAGCCACACGGCTGTAAGAGTGTGGGGCCTGGCACTGGAGAAATACGTGTAGTAGTTGAAGGTAGCGGTGAGGTAACTACTGCATTTTTGAAAGCTGATCAGGTAGACAGAAATTTGACCATGTATGTCTTTACTTACACAAAACCAGCTACATACACTCAGGAGACAGAGAGAGAAATCGCAATTCACCTTGGTAAAATGTGGTCAGTTCCACTCACTGTCGTTCCGTCTTGAAAGTGGAGGGTAGATGCCCTTGCCAGACTCTCCTTGGCCCTCTGAGACTGTCAGCATCTTGCTGAAATGAGGACTATCGTAAGGTTTAAAATATGTGTATCTTGATTTCAGAATATCCCCAAATGGAAATCAGCTACTTCATCTCTTACTCAGATGAACAAAATGCTTTGGTGTCGGGAAAACTCTCTGTTAGACTTTTTGAGACACAATACTGTGGTCTTTACTTGGGCAGGTTTTCTGAGCTAACTGTGAATCTCCTTGATTTTGGCTTACACACTAACTTCGAGATTTTATGACCACATACTATCACACCACCTAGCTACTATTAGACAGCTGGTTTTTCAGCAAGGCCGGCTGCTCGTACAGTCCAGAAGGTACTGTTCACTCTAGTCGATGGAATGGAGTGGAGTGGTTGGGCAATAACCATAACAAGTCTGTTTGTCCCAGTATACAGTGATATCTAAAATATGCTTCAGAATTTCTCAGTTATTCATTACTTACGTGTTAACCATCTATTATGCACCAGGCAGTGCTGTGGACCCTAAAGACAGTAAAATTTCTTTTAATTTTTCCTAAGGAGAACCTAACAGTCATTTTAATTTACGTTCTAGTTTCCTGCATGAAACTTCTGCTGACAGGAAATTCACTTCTATCAGGCAGGCAATTTTTTCATTGAATTGAAGCAAAATACTTGCTTTGTGAATTCCAATTTTCCCTTGGAAACTTAAATATTTTCTAATTCCTTTTCATAACCTTTAAGTATTTTAAGATGTTTTCTCGTTATCTGTATCCTCTCGTTCCCTTAACCTGAAAAACCTTGTCTGTCAATTTTAAATATCTTGTTTCAGAAATTCTTTATACTTAAAACTTTCTAGACAATTCTCATCTTGATCATTGACTCCCTTTCTGTTTCTCATCATCCTGACCTTTAAATTTAGGGCCAGGCCCAAACACACAAGAGATAACTGAGCAAGTCGAGTGACATTTTCCAACCACAGATATGAGAAGTTTTAGTCAAAATCTACCTTGGGCCTGGAAGTTTCCAAACTCTCACTTTATTTACATACAGTGTGGAAATAGCCACAAGACCTTCTGAGGAATATTTATCACATTCTAATTAGCTGCCTTTTATCTTCTCCTTTCTTGAGGATAGTGACTTATTATATAATATATAATAATGCATTAAATAATGTGGCAAATTTAAAGGGAATTTAATCAGAGCTGTTAGTTGTCATAGTGATCTGGAGTAGCATCTTATCACATTTATTTTTTTCCCTGGGTGGTAATACCATATGTATAGGTACATGGATACTAAAATCATGGAAAAAATACATCAAAAATCTGATTGAATGATAATGAAAAATATATATTTGTATGTAAATTATTTTACAACAGATTTTTGATGAAAACATTATTTAAGGTAAGTTTCTTATAATACATTTAATTTAAAGACTTTAAGAATAATTTTTTATTTTAAATTCAGACTGTCATAGGTATACCAAAATTGTGATTAGTAGATTAATTATAAGCAAAAGTTAAAAACATACAAAACCACAGAAATTCCTAATTGAAACTGTGAAAATATTGAAAATCTTTCAATTTGATAGACCATTTTATGCTTTTCATTTATTGTTAGATAAAAACTTAACATTTTAAAATACAGCCAGGAAAATATATGCTGCAATCACTACGTTACTAAGGAAAAATTATTGAGAATTATAGATGGAAAAGTGTCCTTCCTTAATTGCTGACATAGTGTTATTTATTTTTATGTAATTACATTTTATAGACAATGTCACAGGCTTTATCAACACAATGCCAAAACATCTGGATGAAAACTGGAAAGTATAGCAGCGAACACAGATGGTTTGAAAGTACCAGGCCAAACATCCAGATGGAGGCAAGGAGGCGGAGCATCTGGACGTCAAATGCCGAGTCTTCCATCCAGATGTCAGGGCATGGTACGGACACAGTGAATCAACAGCCTCGTCAGCGAGGAGGGAGTGCTGAAATCAACTAGAGGTCAACAGGAAAGAGGACACATTTACCAATAAAGCTGCAGTTATTATTAAAGCAATTTTACCTTTTAGTAAATGTGATTTATAATGGCTTGATTTAAAATGTAACTTACATATAATCTAAGCAAAAAAGACTATTTTAGCTTATTAAATTTGCTTTTCAATTGCACTAATATTTACTAAGTTTTAATTAGAAAGAATTTTCAATACAGCTCACGTGTGCAATAAATGGGCTCAATTAAAAATTACATTTGATTCCAATTAAAAGTTCCTTGATCTTTAATATAACAATATACTATAATCCAGAATTGTGTCTAGCATGTCACATTCAATAAACAGACTTCTTTGCTACTTCTGAATAATTAACTTTATCTTTGTCACAAGGCATAAAAGTAATGAAAGCAGCATAGACATTATTCATGTATTCTTAGCGTGCAGATCTTAGTATTCCAGCCTATCTCCCCATAGTAACCTTTTGTTCAGTGCCTGATAGACTTTATATTAAGTTATTTCTGGCAGAAGACTTCCAGTCTCAGTATACTATCTTCTATCTTAACCTCTGAAAGACATATGAGAAAGATGGTCAACATTAAACTGAAGAAATATTGCAGTAGAGCCTCCACAGCTGACTGCCTCTCTACACTGACCATCTTCTTAAGTTGACCTAATTTCCATAGACTGGACATGTATAGTAGACCTAGTTCCTTATGTTGACCACCTCTGTATGTTGACCAGTTTGTTACAGTCCCTTGGGTGGCCAACTTACAAAGGTTCTACTACATGTAAATAATCATTTACTGAATGTGTGTTTTTTCTACAGCCTTGAGACAGGGCATCTATAGAACAAATCTCCTGTGTCTCAGAAAGCTTCTATAAAGTGGAAACTTGTTCATCCCAACAAATTCTATTTCATCACAGCAGCCCCTTTGCAGAGCTAAGCCTTTATATCTGTTACTGAAAGTGCTTAGTATCTTAGAACCTCTCTGTTGGTACTGGAGGAGTTCAAATTCAATTCAGAACTTTATAACTTCTATGAGAAAATCAGTCTCACTTGCTTTGTAATTTAAGTGGATTGAATTGTGTTCCTTAAAAAAATATGTTGTGAAGTTTTTACCCTCAGAATGTGATCCTTATTTTCTTTGAAAGGGTTAGATCTTTGAAAGAGGATCAGGTATTGACCTACCTTATCTGTCGATAATGATGGACTAGATTCAACTGAATGAGTACTTATCACTTTGTAAGTCACAATCAACAGGAAAGAAATATACAACTTGAACCCCATCCCAGAGTGTCCTTTTTTTATTTTGAATAAAATTACAATCAAGTAGGAAAGAAAACAAAATCATCCAAGAACTTTTAAGGAGGCAACACAGAAAATACGGGACTTGATTAAGGGAAATTATTAATAGATTCTTGTTTAGAAGGGGGAAGTAAGAAGAGTGTTTCTGAAAAGGCAAAGAACATTGGTAAGAGCCTTACAGAGTTGGAGAGAGAAGAAGGAGAGGTTTCGCTTTTCAGCATTGATCAATGATGAGACTATTCTCAATGAAGATGTTGTCTGCTGGGGAGTATGAGAGACCAAGCTCACAGTGAGTAAGCAGAGAACCAACTGGGAGGGTCCTGGGATGGACAGAACTCATGGTAGACAGGAAGTGAGGAGCAAATGAATAATAACGTCTAATTACTTTTTGAAATATCAGTCATCCATGTTTGCACAACCTATTGTGAAAAAATATATTGAGATAAAAAGAAACAGAAGGCAGACTACCAAGTGAAGAAAATGACTCTAGATGTGGCTGAGTGGCTAAGCGAGTGTGAGAAATGACTTGAAGAAAACGGACACTGAGGAAGGTAGAGATGAGGGCCCCTGTGGAGAGAAAACTGAAGGGCAGCCAGGTCGCCGTGCATCAGAGATCAGGCCTCAGGGGACTCCAGGTTTCCTTGGGGATGGGGTGGGTCCCTGGCAGGTTGCAGACTGTGGGATATTTGCCCTAGAAAATAATCTGGTCTAGGAAACACCAAGTTGATTCCACTTCTACGAGGATGATTGTTCTATTTTGTTGGGAGTAAGTTAGGGCAGGAACACAAACGTGTTATTTTCATAAGAAGGTTTGCACTTGAGCAGATTGCATTGTTAGAACTGAGGAGCGAAGGAGATGCAGAATTAGGGCTAGACCATTCTTGACATTTCTGCTCCTAATCCTTTCCTATTGTGACCCCAGAGAATCAGGAAGTTGAAAGCCTTGAGAAGCTGCAATGTACGCTCGGTGTTACTCTTGAAATGGCCATGCACAGGTGGGCTTCTTCAAGTGCTAAAAAGTGGAAGCTGTAGCAGAAAAGGAAAACACACATTGTCTGGAAATAGAAATGAACTAGATTTAGAAGGGCTGAGGCATACACCTTGGTGATATCCAGAAATATGAAAGAGGAAAAGAGGTTGGCATGAAGGTTTCTGCTTTTGAGGTAGTGAGGTGAGTGCTCAGAAGAAGAATCCAAGAATCATTAACAGAACTGTGTACAGAAATAGTGGAAATGGGGCACTTAGATACCATAACTATCCAGGGAAGACTGTGATAATGTGAATAGTATGGAAAATACAAAGACACACAAAGTTTGGCTTTGTCTGCAGCAATCAGAGACGGCACCAGAGGGAAGGCGATATTTAATCTGAGCGTTGAAGGATATGAATGTCGGACGTGGACACATGTATGAAAAAACAAGGAGCCGGGAGATTCTATAACATGGGCAGTGATATAATTTCATCATTAATATCCTCGTATGATAGAACTGATTAATGTAAAGACAGATTTTTATCCACCATTCCATGTTAGGCATACTTATTGATTAACCTGCTATGCGCAAGGACTATGATCCATGTTAGATAAGAGATAAAAAGATACACAAATTTAGGACTGACCAGGAATACCCAAATGAATTGAATATTTATTGATTGAACTATGATCCAAATATATGAATCTGACAGCAGATGATAGTGCTGTGATAGTGAACAGAAACCAAAACTGTGGACCCTAGGGAATGCTTGGAGAGATAGATGCTTTAGAGACAATTGTTTAAGTATTAGTAGCTTCACAGACATTTTAAGGAAGAGAAAGCTAATGATTTCAAGCTTTCAGGGCTTAGAGAGGGGCACGAGGGCCAGTCAGGCAAGAAGCAGAGGAAGGAGAAGTTGTTGCTTCAGAGGTAGGAGACAATGATAAGTATGATTTGGATATGTTGAATTTAAGCTCCAATTTTCATTAAAAAGGTTAATTTAGAAACTCTCAAAATATAACCAATAATCAATAATTAGTATGGGCATATGTAATAGAAAACTAAATAATTAAACTATGCTAATAGATATGTTTCCCAGGGCAAGAATTAAATTTTTACCCTAAAGCAGAACAAAATAAAACATAAACCATACTTAACCTATTATGTCTACATGTTAAAATTAACAAATGCTCAATTATAGAGCATGTAGACAAAATAATTATGTTTAGTTTGCACCCCTGAAGTAAAATCACTTCTTACCTTAGTTGAGCCCATCAATGTTTAACCACTCTCAATTCATCTTAATAATTTCATCTTGTTTAAAGAAAATGTGCTGTGATTCAGTTACCTAAGCTACTTCATTAATTAATCTTTCTATGTATGAATTATTAATATTTTTCTGAAAAGTATTAAGGTCACAAATATTATAGAATGTCCTGTTATATAATAAAACCATATGATGAAAAATTAAAAACTGGTATCTGGAGAGGAGAAAGTAAACATACATTTTATTTCAACAACTTTAAAACACATTGTAGAAATTAAGAAATATTATAGAATTCTACAATGCCCAAATCATTGAACTGGGCCAGCTGTCTAGTTAATGTCACACCTAAGTAAGTGACTCTATGTTCTTTTATATAAATCAAACTGACAGTCTGAAATATGTAGTGTACAGGGACATATGTTCCTGGGAAAATAACCAAGTCCAATGAGATGACTCATTGGAAGGTGCTCTGATTTGTGTAAATCCATTAAGTAATGCTGAACCATATATAGTGAAATGATAAAAAAAAAAAAACCCTAAAATTCTCATAGATTACTAGGATTGCAAAAGTCAAAGTTCAAAGTTGCATATAATCATACTAACACATTTCTAATTCCATTCTTTCTAGAATATATTTGGAAAAGAATATTAGATGCTTTTAAAAATATAGATTATATCCTTGTCCTGAAAATGTTAGAGGAAAGTTTTAGCATTAATTTAAAATGTTATTCGTTTATCTTTTAAAACTTGTAGTTGAGAAAAGTTTAATTTCCTTTTTAATTCAAAGAAGACTATGAAACAGAAAAAGGGCAAAAGGTATCAGAAGAGTTTTCTTTATTTAAATATCCATAATGATAAGCAGAATATTAAAGACTTGAAAAGTATAATTAGGCCAAATGTCAAGTTCTATTTTATGTCAGAATAATGTGACTTTTGTAATGGAGTTCACCACGAGCTGCTTTGCTCTCAAAGATCCAGATAAATTCCTTCTGTGTTCAAACAAAACTTTGGAGGCTTGCTTTGGGATGTGTGTGTGTGTGTGTACCTAGTCATAAATTATTAGCAGAAATTTAATTTTATGATTTTGTGGGAAAGCTAATAATTGTTTAATTCTTTAAATAAATGTAACCATTTTGCCTGGTACAGCAAGTTCTTTGCTCATAGGAAATGATATTGTAACCTGGTGTCAGAGCAAACATATCGAAACATTTACAGTTTTATAAACCAGAGATAGAAGGGTAGAGGGGACATACTAATGAAAATCATTTTGCAGCATATAATTTCCCGAATTTTTACATATTACATACTGATGTATAAATGTCTCTTCTAGTCAGAAAAAAAATCAACTTTCTAAGTAGTACTATAATTTTAAATAAATAATACTAGTGGGTATAGCCATTACCATGAAGACGGGGCCAATAATTTTAGATTCTAATCAGAAATGCTAAGGAAATATGCAAAATAACTAGGCACAGATGATAAGAATTACTTTTAAAAGCAATCAGAAAACAAAAATGAAAACTGAATGATTCATACTTTGAGGTGAATATTATGATGTTTCCATTTTGAAATTGAGTGTGTGTTTTGGAAAAAAAATAGCAAAGAAGGATTTTCAATCCCGATAATAGACACTATTCTTTCAATAAGTGGAGATGCAGAACTTGGAAGTGGACACAACCGCATCACCGCATCCCGGCACGGCACCGCCTGGAGACCAGCTGGCCAGCAGCGGATTACACAGCCACTAAGCTTTCTTCTGCCCCTTCCTCTATTTCACCACTCATTACCATCCTGAGGTGAGGAAGAAGTGTTAGAAAGAGTTAATCAATGAATTCTTGGTTCAAAGTTTTGGTAAAAGATTCTTTCCTGAGAAGAATCTATGAGACCTGTCAAGTTATTCTGTATTGGTGGTAGGCAAGGTACCTCGGGATACTGCTAATGTAGAATCCCAAATCTGTGTATTTTAATGCAAATATATACATATAGAAATTATGAACAGAAAAGAAGTGATAGAGTGGTTTGGAATCCAAGGAGTTAAGTCTTAACAATTTGCCTAAATGAAAAAACAACTGACCCACTATCACTCTTCAGAGGAAAAGGTATGGAAAAGGACTCTGAAATTTTGAAATGGTTTCCCCAAAGACATTTTACCTTGAAAGGATAAGAGATTATTCAAAATTATGAGATAGTAACTACTCTGGACAGTATCGTTAGTTTTCTGAAATAGAAAGATACCTGGTGTCCAGGAAAGCCCCAACCACAGCACAGGTGCCAGAAAAAAAATAAACAAACAGACTAGACAGAGCATCTTACCTCCCCTGGCAAGGTAAGGTGAGGTATTTACCTGAGTAGGGCTCAGAATCCCACAGCAATTTGGGAAGTGACAGAGGGGCAGCAGCAGTGTGGAGACGGAAGTGGTGCAGGGGCAGCACCAGGGCAGACAAGAGGTGCCAACCTCTGAGGGAGAAGGAATAATGAAATAATGTCTGTCAGAGAAGAGAGGACACTGGGACATTTTCAGACTAAAAACACATGGAGACCTTTCATATCCATTCTGATAATTACCAATAACGGATAACATAGGGGTTTCCATTTCCCCATGACCACACCACCCATCCAGTTAAATTTGGTATTATATTACTCTGGGAAGAGGAAGTTATGTAGGAGTCATAGTTTGCACCTGGGGGAGCTGTGGGTTCCAACACTATTCTGTCGGATACTTGGTCAAATTTGTTCCTATTTTTGTGTTACCTAAATTTCACTAAAGGTCTTTGCCCAGAATACTGGCCAGGAAAACTCTTGGCCCTAGTGCCTAACTCTGGGTGGTGATCACACAGAAACTGAGACTCCCCACTTGGGTAGGAACAAAGATGTGTTTCACGTCATGGTAATCTAAGAACTTTAATATTTTGGAAGAACTCCCTGTGTTTGTGTTTATGTGAAACTTTCATATTAAAAACAACTTAAAATAAATAAATGCAATTTCAAAAATTATCTCTACCAAGAAAATCCTAGTAAGGTATTTATTAATTCATAGCCATTAATGTTAGCTAAGTTCAAAGAGAAATTATATAAATACCTTTATGCTACCAAATATATAAAGGACATAAAGATTGGAAGGAGTCTGAAAACTTGGCCTGCTTTTTTGTCTAGCTGCCAAATTAAACCATCTCAGACACAGTATGATTTACATCTGTGCAGTGACCTCCAGGGAAAGGGGCACCAAAGTTTCGGAAGGTTCACCTGCACAGTGTGTGATGGCCTTTGGGTTTCTTTTCTTTGTAGCATACTAAATATTTAATTCTATATACTATCCTTCTATTTTGTAAAGTTTATAACTATAACTGTATGTTTTTTAGAGTTCATGAGGCATCATCACTTATTACCTGCAAAAAAGCAGTCATACAAATTATATTATGATCCCCATTATTTTAATGAGAAAAAGACTGAAAACCCAAGTGATTTCCCCAACATTCCTTGGATAGTAAGTGGGAAAGCCAAGATTTCAAATCAAAGATTATCTGATTTTTTAAATCTGGTGTTCTCTACAATATAAGGCTTGCATTTTAGGTTACTTTAATATGAAATGTAGGAGTACAGTTTGCCAAAATGGAGATCCCCAGGAGCTGTTTATTTAAGAAATAAATGCACGAAAACAAAAACAAAAATTGAAAACTAAAATGGCAAAACTCCTATAATCCTCAATAAATATAATTTCAAAACAACCTGTAATTTTCTCTATTAATCTGATACATGCATAGGTTCTTTCTGCCTCTGTCTTGGGGGCTGTACATAACTTCAGTGACTCATGCTTTTTATAGCCCAACAAACTTTCGATGCTGCTGAATTGTCCAGTAAGTCTGATTTCTTGATCTTTAGTCATTTTAAAAATTTTCTTCTAAATTCCTGGTTTTCTCAGTTACTTTGTGATGGTGGCATCCAAAAAACATATATGGTACAAATAAAATTTTAGCAGGTCAATTTCCAAACACATAGTTTATTTTCTGAGCATCCTCAGGTTCAACGCTTTTTATAGTCACAACTTATGTGTCTTCACTTATGTGTCAGACAACTCATGTATCTTCATACAAGGATGCATGAATTTCAAAAAATCAACAAACACTAATTAGTTCAAATTTAAAAATATTCAACTAAAATACATTGTTGCTAACATTAAAGAAAATGTAAAATAACTTCTGAATACAAACATATGTGCAAGTACAACCATGGCAAAACACAGGGCTGAATGCCAAAGGAAAGATAAATATTACCCAACAGAAGGTAACAGAAGCACAGACGGAAGTGGGTTGGAAGTGGGCTGTGGAGGGTTAATTTGGTGGGAAGAAAGGATAGATCTTAAATATAGCAATTCCTCAGCGTGTAGCTTTGTATCACAATTTAGAAGGAAAACTTGTGTTGTGACTCTGCTGAATTCATTCTGCTTGAACTACCTTAGCAGGAGTCAGAGTTAGGGCTTAAAACTCAATCAGAGACCCAGCAGCTGTTACAATATCTAAATTAAGTTCAAGATAAGATATTCTTATTGGGACACATGGTATGAAATACTCCACCAGGAACAAGCCCCTTTCTATTTAACATCTGTACCTCCGCATGATCAGCATAAGTGGTGCATTGACGTTTTCTTCACCAGAATTAAATGTTCCTAAGAAATCTGTTTTCAATTTAATAGTAAATTTTCAGTCTCTTTAACTATAATATGAAGCTTATAATTGAAAACAGGTTCGAATATTCTCATATTACTCCAACTGCAGTTACAAGTACAAATTAGTTACAATAACGTGTATTAAAAAAAAAACAAAACAAAAAAAAAAAAAACAAAAGGAAAGATAATGTAATCAATCATTTATGACTGATGGGCTGATTACAAATTTTTCAGATCACCTATACACTATAATGATAATGTCATCTATGTACAAATACATATACACACACAGACACATACTAGTATTCCTATGCTATTTTTAAATATTTGCCTTATAATTACAGTAATGACCCAGGACTGAGATATTGCCTGAGGGTTAATGATCGGCAGGGAAAATACATCTGGTCATTAACCCCAAATAAATTCCCTGTGCTTCTATAATTATCTCAAAATCCTCACCAACACGTATGAAGCATAAATAAGGCTTTCAATGATCTCCAGGTCAATGTCAGTTCTTCTCTTGAGTGTGACCAAATTTGTTAATTATCTGAAAGAACCGTCTAAGACATTCAACGAACTTTTGTGGCTGAAGTGTTTTGCAAATATGAAAAATACTAACAATATACTCTACAATTCTTCCTGGACAAGGAATAAAACTATATCCAAGGCAAAATGGTAAAGTAGAAAAATACCGAACTGATGATCTCATCAGAGCTCTGAGAGTCACTCAGGACAAAGCACCAAGTACATGTACACGTGGGATATACACAGATCGTATCAAGACAAGTGGAGAATAATTAAATGAAAAGATGCAATAAAGATGTAGAAGCATTTATAGATTGGGAAAAAGGTGATGTTTGATAAGAAAATTGTTGAGCATTTTATAAAGGTGAGCATTGAAAAATAAAAGTAAAGCTTAATGGAGAAAACTGACTCTGGAGAGGGTAAATTTCAACAAATTTACATGCAAATACTTGTGAAGTTGGAGAGCACCAAAAGTAAAGGATAAAAAGTGTGTCAGAAGTTGCCAGAGTAAAGCAGTCGGATTGCTACACAGTCATGACAATTTGAAAAATTCTGTAATTCTCAGCAACAATAAGAAATAGCATAGAACAATGGAAAATATCTTTAATATTTTGAAGTACTAAAGACCAACCTAAAACACTAAACCCAGCTAAATCATTATTTCCAAATAAAGGGAAACACATTCATTCACCAACATAAAATTAGATATTTTACTAGTCATAGTCTCTGAAAGAAGCTCTAAGGTAAGATGAAATTATGAACAAGAGTAAAATTGAAACCAGGACAAAAGGAAAACTGTACGAAGCAAACTTCAACAAACAAGAATGGAGCATTTTTAAAAATAGAACAAGATCAAATATTTTTTTAAAAAAGATGATGATGGGGGGTGGCACCTTTGGCTCAGTGAGTAGGGTGCCAGCCCCATATACTGAGGTTGTCGGGTTCACACCCGGCCCTGGCCAAACTGCAACAAAAATATAGCTGGGCGTTTTGATGGGCGCCTGTAGTCCCAGCTACTTGGAAGGCTGAGGCAGGAGAATCACCTAAGCCCAGGAGGTGGAGGTTGCTATGAGTCGTGTGACACCACAGCACTCTACTGAGGGTGACAAAGTGAGACTCCGTCTCTAAAAAAAAAAAAGATGATGATGGCAGAATAATAATAATGGAAATTAAGGGTGGACCATGGATTTCACAAGCAATGTATTATAAAGTTCTTATAAAGCTAAACATAATAAAAATCAAACCAATAAAATAATTAATCTGAAAAATAAAACTTTCAAACAATAAAAGGGAATAAAATAAGTAATAATGTGATTGTTCTGATGGACATTCAAAAACAAGAAATCAAAGCGATGAGAAAATAAAGTGAAAGGAAGAGTACAATGTATTACCAATCCCAATAAATTAGCACAGGTTAGAATATGCTCTCCTTTACATGGTGAGTGACAGAAGGGCGTGTGTGTGAGTCATGCCTGCTATGCCTTAGACGTTACCAAAGAGAGGTGATGTGCTTGTTCAAAGCTGCCTGAAATGAGCAACTATTACTAACAGTCAGACATTTAGGAACATCAGTCTTGACTCAGGATTCGGAATAATTTTGTAACAGTTGGGATTTTCTAAAACAAAGACTTTCTAAAAGGGGGGAATTCTTTTATGGGTAGCCTGGATCAATGGTAGGTAAAAAATGTGTAAGGTTAATATGTTGATATTTTTTAGTTCCGAGAGCCTATCGTATCAAGGTTTTCAGGTATATGAAATGAAAAACTTTCCCAAATAGGATATTTTATCACTTTGAAGCATCATTAAGAAAAATATTTTAAGGATTTATTTTACTTTCCTTGGTATCCCAGGGCACTGGCACAGTGCCTGAAACTTAACACAAATTCAATAAATAGTTCTTGAATTGAAATGAAGACTGGCAAATTTAATATGGTCTTAGTAAAATAATCTAAAGCTAAGAGGATAAGAAGTATAGACTATGACAGTAGAAATAGGAACAAAGTTATTAAACTTTATAAAATTCCTTATAGTGGGAAATATAAAATGCATATGGAAAGTCATGAATATTTTTCAAAAGGTACAAGAAAGAATAATTTCACCTGATGTGTTCGGATATAGCAGCCATGATAGAATGCAATTCTAAACTGATAGGCTGGAAGGGTTTTAACTTTTTTTTCACAGAATAACTTATAAAAATTAGTGTTTTCCATTTCAAGGTAGTTTGTTTAAAAGTACATTATTTTATAAATCTACTGTATTCAGATTAACAGACCCATTGACTTGTGTATCCAGATAGTGTATGGGGACTTAGTATTTACCCTTCCATCTGAAAAAGACCAAATAACTTTATTAAGAGGAGATTCACTGTAGCTACATTTCTTTCAATAACTGTCCTTTCTGGGGGGGGGTATGGATATGTAACACGGAGATTTCTCCATCTATATCTTGCAAAATCATCTTCTAAAACTATAAATTATTTTTGGATTTTACTAAAATAAAGTAGTGCAATCTTTACCAGACATGACTTTATTTCATCTAGTCCACAGAAGCAGAGGGTTACATTTTAAGATACATTTTAAGATACATTTTAATTTTTCAGCATATTTGAATTAATTGCTGTTTCTTTGAATCCATCCCCACAACCACGTACTCACTCCCTCTTCAGTGGTCCCAGGAAAGAAGATGGCTTCATGTCCATCATGTTAAAGTATAACGATTGTTATTAATCTGTTTCATACAATGCTTGAGAGAGACGTACAGATTTTCCCTCAGTTTCAAGCTGCTAAAATTCCACTGGGATCGTTAAGGCCTCATCTGATCTTCAGATCCGAGGTGCATCAGCTTTAACAGGCTTTAGAAGGGAGGGGAGGGGGGAGGTGGGGGTGGAGGGAGGGTAATTTGTGGGGCCACACCTATCTTAGAAGGATACAGGCGAAACTTACTAAATGCAGAATACAAATGTCTTCATACAATAACTAAGAAAATGCCATGAAGGGTATGTTAAACAGTTTGATGAGAACCTTTCAGATTGTATATGAAACCAGCACATTGTACCCCTTGATTGCACTAATGTATGCAGCTATGATTTAATAATAAAAAAAAGGAAGTTTTATTTATAAACTGTGCTTTCCCCAACAAGTATTTATCAGGTACTTTCCTAGTACACTGTTTCACAAACATGTACGATCAAAAGAATCAGCTGGGAG
Organism: Perodicticus potto; assembly: GCA_963574655.1. Taxonomy (NCBI): domain Eukaryota; kingdom Metazoa; phylum Chordata; class Mammalia; order Primates; family Lorisidae; genus Perodicticus; species Perodicticus potto. Next base: position 842 of record CAUYRH010004689.1, on the reverse strand, counting down.
CTTAGATTTGTGGAGTCATCCCCTGGAGATTGTAATTTGGTAGTTCAAGGAGACCTAGGATCTGTGTTTTAAGTTTCCTCAAGTGACACCTAAAATCAGGCAAGGTTGGGAAGCCGGACCTTGTCGGGCCGCTCGCTGGCGCTTCCCTGCCCAGCACAGGTGTTCTGCGCGCTGAAGGAGGCCGCGCCCGCTCAGAGGGACGAGCTCCCACCCGGAGGATGGGCCCGAGCGCTGTGATCCTTGCCCAGAAGTTCAGAAGACATCAACAGCAGGATTTGTTTGGGGGGCTTTGGGGCAAAATTTAGCCAATAATGGTATTGAAAACATCTGCTTTTTTTGAGGCAAATATGGATGTAATAAAATAAGTTCTTCGCTACTTGTGAATAGCCACATGGAGACGTGAGAAAGGAAACCTACAAAGTAAATGAGAAAATATCATGAATGTTACATTAATCAGGTTGATAAAAATATCTCCGATCAGTTTCAGAAATGTGCCACATATGTCTATACTCTTCAGTGGCCTAATTAGAAGAGGATGCTGGATTTTATTGAATGCTTTTTCTGCATCTATTGAGAGTATCATATTATCTTTGCTTTTGTTTCTGTTAATATGGTGGATAACGTTTATGGACTTGCATATGTTAAACCAGCCTTGCATCCCTGGGATGAAACCTACTTGATCCTGATGTATGACTTTTTTAATGATAAGCTGTAATCTATTGGCTAGGATTTTGTTGAGAATTTTTGCCTCTATATTCATGAGTGAAAGTGGTCTGAAATTCTCCTATTTAGTTGGGTCTTTTCCTGGTTTTGGTATCAGGGTGATGTTTGCTTCATAGAAC
>CAUYRH010004681.1:0-15528 GCA_963574655.1 Perodicticus potto | reverse complement strand
AGTATCCCAGAGGTTCTGATAATTCACGTCTTCATTGCCATTTTGTTCCAAAAATTTGGTAATTTTCATCTTAATCTTATCTATGAACCAGCTATTATTCAGCATAAGGTTATGTAGTTTCCATGTTTTTGTTTGAGTTTGAAGATTCCTGTTGCTATTGAGTTCAACTTTTATTCCATGATGATTCAAGAAGATGCAAGAAATAATTTCTATTCTTTTAAAATTGCTGAGGTTAGACTTGTGACCTAAGATGTGATCAATTTTAGAGTATGTTCCACAGGCTGATGAGAAGAATGTGTATTCATTTTTGTTAGAATGAAATGTTTTGTAGATGTCTGTAAAATCCAAATGTTGAATGGTTAAGTTTAAGACTAAAATTTCTTTGCTTAGTTTCTTAATGGAGGACCTGTCCAATACTGCAAAAGGAGTGTCAAAACCTCCAACTATTATGGTGCTGGGGAAAATCAAGTTACTCATGTCTGTTAGAGTCTCTTTTATAAATTAAGGGGAATTCTGGTTGGGTGCATAAATAGTAATAATTGAAATCTCATCATGTTCAGTATTACCCTTGACAAATATGAAGTGACCATCCTTATCTTTCCTTACTTTTGTTGGTTTAAAGCCTATTGTATTTGTGAATAAAATTGCAACACCTGCTTGTTTATGATTTCCATTTTCCTGAAATATAGATGACCATCCCATTCACCCTGAGACTATATTTATCTTTTAAAGTGAGCTTAGATTCTTGTATGCAGCACATATCCGGCCTGAGTTTGTGTATCCAGTCAGTCAACCTCTACTTCTTTAGAGGGCAATTTAAGCCATTCACATTAATTGAGAATATTGATAATCCAGGTAGAATTTTGAGTATTGAGTTTTTCCAAGGTCCAGTGGACATTTTTAATCCTTTCACCACTGTTGAAGTTGGAATTTGATCAAAAGCTTCTGAGTGAGTTTACTTTTGTGGTGGATGATTGTGCTGGTCATTATGGAAGATAGGGCTAGGAATATCCTGGAGAGCTGGTTTACTTATGGCAAATTTCTTCAACATGTGAATGTCATTAAAGTATTTAATTTCTCCATCATAAATGAAACTTAGTTTAGCTAGATACAGGATCCTGGGTTGAAAGTTACTTTGTTTTAGGAGATTAAATGTTGATGACCACCCTCTTCTAGCTTAAAAGATTATAGCAGAGAGATATACACTTATTCTAATATTCTTCCCTTTGTATGTTATGGTTTTCTTACATCTGGCTGCTTGCAGAATTTTCTCCTTCATTTTAACTTTCATGAAGTTAATTATGTGCCTAGGAGAAGTCTTATTTGGGTTGAGTCATGCTGGGGTTCTGAAATTGTCTGTTCTCTGAATTTCATAATCTCTTGCCATGTCTGGAAAGTTCTCCTTCATTATCTCATGAAGAAGAGCCTCTGTGCCTCTCAAAGCCACTTCATTGCCTTCAGGAATTCCTATAAGGTGAATAATAGTTTTCTTCGAATTATCCCAGAGCTCTCTGAGAGAATGATCTGTTTTTGCTGTCCACTTCTCTTCCTCTTTGAGTGTTTGAGAGCAATCAAAAGCTTTGTCTTCAATAAGAGAAATCCTTTCTTCTGCCTGCTCCATTCTGTTACTGAGGGATTCCACTGTATTTCTCAGATCTTTGAGGGCTGCAAATTCTTTTCTCAATGTGCCAAAAATCTTTGGTGATTTTATCTTTGAATTCATTGAATTCTTGAGACAACTTTTGAAATGCTCCTTGATTTTCTAATTGCAACTTTACCTCCATTCTATTAATCTTATTTACAATCCAAATTCTGAATTCAATTTCTGACATCTCAGCCATTGTTTATGAATGGGATCTTCAGTTGTGTCTGCCATATTGTTCCTTGGGGTGGGGGGTGATCTACTCTTGTTACTCATGTTACTGGAGCTTTTCCACTGATTCCACCCCATGATTATTGTACACCGTTTGGTTATATCTGTAGATAAGATGAAGTGGGTTCAGGGCCCCAGGAGTAGTGATTAACCAGCCCTTTGCCCGAGAGCTTGTAGCGGTGTCTGTGCCTTTTCTCCTAGAGCTTTGCCAAGGACCTGTGCAGTGCTACAGCCTGAGAAACTGGGCACTTGTTTTGCATGGTGGGGCTAAGTGGCTCTGTCTTGTTTTCAGCTGGTCTCAGTCCTACACTAGTGGGATCAGTCACTCTGGATTGAAGTCTCAGCTTTGGAGAAATACCAGCAATCAAGTCACCCTACCCCCTGTAGTCAACAACTGGAAAAGGAAAATCAAACCTTACCACAAACACACAACCAGGGTACCACTTTAGATAGTCATCAAGTGATTGCCCAGTTGAAGAGGTCCAAATCAATTGTCCTTGTCAGCACTGATCTCGGGTGGGAGAGTTCAAAAGGTCTCTGGCAACTAGATAGCAGGGGTCTGCTGGCAAATCAAGTATTACTAGCTCTGGTGCTCCGTGAGGTCAGGAGGACTCACCCAGCAAATGAATTAGTCTGGGAAGGTTGATGCCTCCTCCCCACCTTGCACCTCTGTCACACCCAGTCACTGGTAACCCCACAGGGCTGTGACCCAGTTCACTCCAATGAGCAGATGCTCAAGAGGCTTGCACCTGCCTGAGTCACAGGGAGGTCTATGTTTCTTCATCCAGGCTGCTGCTCTCTGCCACTATCCAGCAAGGGAAGCCGAGGTCTGAAAACCTCAAGTGCTTAATGGAGCCTGGGCTGGTTCACTTAGTTCCAGCCCTGCCCTGATTAATGTTCTTGTCGAAACAGAACAACTTCACAGAATTTGTTTCTCCCCTGTGGATCAGACGCTGTTTGAGATCACAGAAACTGTGACTCAGCCCCAGTGTGTGCCACTGCCCAGAGCTGGCATGTCTGTCTCAGCCGAAGTCTGTTTTGGGGCAGGCACAGCTAGAGCTCACACTCAGCTTTTGGTTTCTGTCTCTTCCTGCCTGTCTTTGTCTCAGTTATGATCCCCTGAGGTCTGGGTGCATCTTAGGTTCACTAAAGCAGTCCTCTGGCTCAGCCCTGCCATGGGAGTATGCTGTCTCTGCCCACATGTATTCTAGTCCCTGTGCTCTGCCCAGGCTGGTACTGCCTCAGGCATAACCTTTACTCATGGGACCTGCATTTACGTCCCAGATCTGTTCCTCCAGTGGCTGCCACCAGAGAAGATGCTCAGCTTCCTCTGGGTGCCCAGAGAGTCAAGGAGTATCTCTTAAAAATATTCCCAGGGGTATGAGCCTTATTGTTCCTGCCACCCCCGCTGCTGCTCTTTGCCATGGGGCACCACCTCTTCCTCTCCTGTATGGCTCCCTCTCAGTTGACCAACTTCTCCTTATTCCTATGCCACAGAATCAGCACAGACCAGCAACTGCCAATGCCTTGTCCACACCTCTTGAGAAAATGCCCAAGAATATGGATTCCATGGGGGACAGCTTCCTGATCTCTGGGAGAGAGTGGAGGGGAGTGCTGGGAGTTTAGAATTGCAGGCAAAGAATATATATGGTTTTATACAGTTTTATGCCTGACTGGAGAGTGCCGTGGCACATTCGTACGTCCTATCTAGAAGGAGGTCCATATTTTAGAGGGTCTTTCCCGTGGGATAAAATAGGAGGGGATCTGAACTCTGCTCACTTGTTTGTATGGAGTGTACTGTGAGCCATTCTCATGGGGGAAGGAACTTCTGGCTACTTGGGGATAGATTTTGTACCTATTATTTATTTCCTTGGGGTCGCAGCTCACCCAAGCAGGGTTGATGTGCATTCTTCAACCTTCTCTCTTGGTTCAGCTCCAAACCATCGGCTTACTTGATAAACTTCTGTTCTTTAACTCTCCTTTTGGATGGGACACTCTGTGGAAAGCTGGCTCCAGTCAGCCACCTTGCCTCCACCAGATAATGTTGTCTCAGGAGAAGCACTCCGGCTCCCTCCAACGGCTATAGAGAAAGCCCCTTTGTAGTTTTATTTTTAATTTTATTTGTATAAATTTGTGATGTGCAAGTATAATTTTGTACATGGATATATTGCATAGTTTTGAATTTAGGGTTGTTAGTGTATTTGTTACCCAAATAATATACATGGTACCCATTAAATAAATTCTCATCATCAACCCCCCCTACTACCCCACCCTTCAAAGTCTTTATCTTCTATTACTCTACACTATACATCCATGTGTACACATTATTTAGCTCTCAATTATAAATAAGAACATGTGCTCTTTGTCTTTCTGCATTTGTTCCATGAAAGATAATGATCTACATTTCCATGAATTTTGCTTAAAAAGATGATTTCATTCCTTATTATGATTGAATAGTATTGCATTTTGTATATATACTACATCTTTGTTATACAATCATCCCACCATGGATACATAGGTTGATTCCACGTCTTTACTATAGACAAATAAACAAACAAGTGCAGATATCTTTCATATGTAATGATTTATTTTCCTTTGGATATATATTCAGTGGTAAGATTGCTGGATCAAAGTGTAGTTCTATTTTTTTGTCCTTTGAGAATGAAGGGACACAGTACCCCAGGATGGTGACTCAGTCTCATATGTGCTCCTTGAGGTACGAGGCCCTGAGAAGGGAAAATTCCATTTTCAGGCTAGAAGAAAGACTCAGGGGTTAATTCCTCTTTGCTTGCTAAAACGGCCTTGCTGATCTAAGTAGGCAGTTATATCTTGAGAAAGGAATGCACTGGAGGGCCCTGCTAAGTCACAGCTGGGGACTGAGCACCTGCCTGGGGCAGTGGGCTGTTGTACTTTGTTCCCTAACTTCAAGTTGCACAATAAGTTTCATTTAAACTTTGAGGGGAGTGGGCAAACAGAACAGACAGCCTGGTGTCCTTGTGGTTTATCTTTAAGTTAAACACCCAGAATTAGAAATGATGTGTACATGCTTTGTAACATTTACGCTGAGGAGGAATTTTTTATGGCAGTTTCAACTATTGCATTTGTTCTTTATTCTTGGTTATTTTTATCTGATAAGTTTGGATATATAATAGAGTGAATAAAGATGGGTTATTGCTAAGTACCCAAGTGAGCCTCAGTCTTCCCTTTTCAAATTAATCATTTCACATGGGGTTCTTTCCTCTGAGTCACTGACTAGACAAGCCAGTGGACAGCAACATGAGAAATCTCCATATGGTTTTCCATAGGTGTTTAACTAATTTGCATCTCTACCAACAAGGTAAAAGTGATCCCTTTTCTTCTCATCTCACCAACATTTCTTTTTTATATGTATTTTTATTTATAGGCATTCTAATTGTTGCAAGATATATCACTGGGGATCTAATACACATTCCTCTGATGATTAATGTTGACAAATATTTTTATTGGTTATTGTTCATCTTCCTTTGAAAATGTCTATTAATGTTCTATACCCACTCTTTAGTGTGATTATTTAAGATTTTGGGGTTCAGTTTTTTGGGGGGATTGAAGGTTTTTTTGGCCAGGGCCAGGTTTGAATCCACCACATCCGGTATGTGGGGCCCGTGTCCGACCTCTTTGAGCCATAGGTGCTGCCCAGGGATTCAGTTTTTTGAGTACCTTATAAATTCTAAATATCAGTCCCTTATCCTATGTTAGTGATGTTTTGAAAATATTTTCTTTCATTCTGCAAGTTATCTCTTCCTTTTTTCTGTACAGAAGTCTTTTAATTTAATGAAGTACCATTTATCTATTTTTGTTCTTATTGTTGTCTGTGCTTTTAAGGTCTTTAGTCATAAATTCTTTGCCTAAACCAATGTACAGAAAAGTTTTCTCTAGATTTTCTATTAGGATTTTTATTTACATTTTCCAGTCTTATACTTAAGTCTTTAATGCATCTTGAGTTGATTTTTATATATGGTGCATGATAGACATCCAGTTTCATTCTTTTGCATATAGCAGTTCAATTTCCCAGCACCATTTATTGAAAAGGATGTCCTTTCCTCAGTGTGAATTCTTGTTGACTTTGTCAAGTATTAGTTGGCTGTAAGCACATGGCTTTATTTCTACACTTTCTATTCTGTTTCATTGATATATGTGTTTATTTTGATACCAGCACCATGATGTTTTGGTTACTATAGCCTTGTAATGTATATTGAAATCAGGTTTTGTGATTCCTCCAGCTTTGTTCTTTCTACTTAGAATTGGTTAGAAAATTTGACTAGCAGCTATGTGGGTTTGTTTGTTTGTTTGTTTTTTGTTTCACATGAATTTTAGAATTTCTCTTTCTAATTCTGTGAAAAATAATGTATCTCGACAGGGATTGAATTTCTGTAGATAGCTTTCAGCAGTATGTTTATTTTAATGATACACATAATTCTATTTTGTCTAAAGTCCAAGTTAAGTTCAACCTTTCTTTGTTGTTTTTCTGTCACAATTATTGGTCTAGTTATGTGAATGTAGTGTTGAAGTTTCCCAGTATTATTGTATTACTGTCTATCCCTTTGTATTAGTCTAGTAATATTTGTTTTATGAATCTGGGTGTTCCAGTTTGGGGTATTTATATATTTATTATTATCATATCCTATGGCTGGATTGATCTCTTTATCATTATATAATGATCTTCTTTGTCTTTTTTTTTTCTGTTTTTGACCTCAAGTCTGTTTTACAAAATGTAAGCATAGCTACTCTTGCTCACTTTTTTGTTCCATTTGTGTGGAATAACTTTTTCCACTGCTTTCCTTTTTGTTTGTTTGTTTTTTGGAGACAAAGTCTCACTCTGTTTTCGCAAACCAGTAAACTAGTGCAGGGAAATAACATGAGTCAAAATAGTAGTGGGAAATGAGAAAAGAAGACAAGACACAAGAGGTAGAATGGGATCAGAAGGTCTGATGCAGATGATGATTGCAGCCAGCACTAATAGCTTTATTTATAAAGTCTTTTTAACAAGGTAAATCTTAACATCTGGGGTAAAGGTTAACTTTAAGGAGGAAAAGCTGTGTGCTTGCCAATAATAAGGAAAGAATCCACGGGCTATGTGACTTCTGGCAGGTGAAAAGAATGTTTGTTGTTAAAGGAGGAGAAGCAGCTGGGGGGAGGGTCATTCCCTGAATGCCTCCCAAGGCTGTGGAGGCCCTGCCGCCTCACAGCCCATCCCCCACACTCTGTCACCCTGGGTAGAGTGCCAGATAGTTCACAGCAACTTCAAACTCTTGGGTTCAAGTGATCCTCTTGTCTCAGCCTCCCGAGAAGCTAGGACTATAGGCACCCACCATAATAACCAGCTAATTTTTCTATTTTTGTAGAGGTGGAGTCTTGCTCTTGTTCAGGCTCGTCTCCAACTCCTGACCTCAAGCAATCCACCAGTCTTGGCCTTTCAGAGTGCTAGGATTACAGGCATGAGCTATTGCACCCAGCCCAACCACTTTACTTTCAGTCTATGTGTGTGTTTTTACCCATAAGGTGAGTGTTTCCCATAAACAAAATGTAGATAGATCATTTTTTAAATCATTTCTGCCAATCTATATTATTTAAATGAAGTATTTTATCCATTTATGTTCAAGGTTAATATTGATACCTGAGGTTTCATTTCTTTGAAAATTGTCAACTTTTTTCTAGTTATATTACAAATTCTTTCTTTATTTTTCTGTCTTTTAGTTGTTATAGGTTATTGGAATTCTGTCATATTGCCATTTCATTTCATTCTCTTCTTCTTTTTTGTGATTGCTTTATAAGAACTTTGCATTTTACATTTTCATAATGGTGCATATTAATCTTTCATTTCTATATTTAAGACTCACTTGAGTATTTTTTGTAGGTCTGGTATAGTGATGACAAATTCCCTCAATATTTGATTCTCTGGGAAAGATTATTTTCCTTCATTTTGAAGTTTCATGTGACTGGATATAAAATTCTAATAATTTTCCTTCCAGTATTTTGAAATATTTTTCCTTTCACCTTGTTCCTATAAAGTTGGTGCTAAGAAATCTGCCATCTGTTTGATGGGTTTTTGAGTAATTTATTAGATGCCTTTTTCTTTCTTATTTAAAAATTCTTTCACTTTGACTTGAGACATTCTCATTATGGTGGTGTTGTTTTTGCAGTGCATTTGTCTCAAGATCACTGGGTCTCCAGTATTTTGATGTCTTACTCTCTTGGTAGATGTAAAGTGTTGTGATAAATTATTTCCTTAAATGGTGTTCCAAACCACCAAATCTCTCTTTCTCATTGGGAATATTAATAATATGTAAATTTGGTAGTTTTAGGTAGTCCCAAATGTCACAAAAGCTTTCTTCATTCCTTTTTATTATTTTTCTTTATTTTTATCTAGCTGTATTACTTCAAAAGACCTATTTTCATGTTTTGAAAATCTGTTCCTCCTTTTGAAAAGGAGGAAGCTTTTTGAATGTATTTTGTATTTTTATCAATAAAGTTTTCAGTTCTGGAATTTATTTTTAATTTTTTAAAAAATAATTATCTCTCTAGTAAATGTCTCTTTTATAATGTGAATTGCTCCTCTAATTTTTTTGTATTGGTTCTCAAATTTCTATTGCATCTCATTGAGCTTTTTTAGAATCAATATTTTTATTTCTTTATTTTTTCTCTTTGCATTTAATGAGTTTACATCAAAAAATCAGGTAGTCATTTTACATTTGGTGAATAAAAATCTTAAATACAAAGAGAGAGTGAAAGGATTTTAACCCCATTTGCACTTCTTTTTGCTATAATTTAATAACAATTCATTTCATCTTAACTTATTGCAATGTGCAAATGCTTTTGCAGCACCCATTACAATTAGGAAACTAAATTTAAGGAAGTACACTGTTAATGGTGGCCCTCAGAAATCTGATTTACCGTCTTCCTTTAAAAACTCTATAGTACATAACATTACAAACATACATAATAATGCTACTTAACCACCTTTTGTCACAAGAATCACCACCAAAATTTTCTGGAAATAAGTTCACATAAGAATATAATATTTAAAAGGTGACATGTTCCTTATTTTAACTTTAGCAAGGTCCTTTCTTTTACTTTGTTAAGAATAATTTTAAAGCAAAAGCTGTTAGACTCTAGAAAACTAAAACTGTACTCCTGAGTTCAAGCTTACAGATAAGTCTTTGTAAGTAGGTCTCAATAAAATATCCTCCCTCCCCATCCCCCTGCCCCAAATCTTGTATTGTTTCTTACAAAACTTTGATTTGTAAAAATATATCCAGGCAAGATGTATATGCCATACAATAGCAAGAAAAGTAAAACCCAACTAATGACTCTGGGTTTTAAAAATAGAAGGCAATTAAAATGTACTCAAAGTTACATTAAGAAAAGCTTTCCCGGGGTGATATTGAAACAGTCACAAAGGTTAAGAAAATACTGATATCAAAGTACAAATGACTTCAATGTTAAAATAGACAAAAATTACTATACAAGAGCCTCTTATAAAATTAAAAATAAAGAACACAACACATGAGTCAGGATGATTTTCCTGTTTTACTCATGAATTTTAGTCTTTATAAGTTTGGTTATGTTGACATCTAGCCGAGTTTCTTATGACATCTAATGAAGTCACATTCCAACTTCATAGGGTGGGTCTTCCCAAGGAACCTCTCCATCCTGGTTGCACCTTGGTCATTGTACAATTTCAAAGTAGTGCAGGATGGCCATGATGTGCTGGGGCATGAAGACGTATCCTGTGTACAATGCCATCCGCGCAATGGAAACCAGCAAGGAATTGAAGACAGTTTGCTCCTAGAGTTCCAGCATGTAGAGCACGGTGACCAGAAGGTACTAGTAGTAGAACCAGGACATCTGCTTCCAGGCCTGCGCCAGGGCCATCCCTGCCATGCGCCTCCCGTAATGTGGCCACACGTCAGTCTGTACAGCCCACGGTCAGTTCAATATTTTTATTTCTTTATCTCCCATTTCAAGGATTTCTTTCTGATGATTATATGTTACAGGGTAATTGTGGGGATTTGAGGGTCAAATTTCTTTGATTTTCCATGTTTCCTGTGCCCTTATGTTCATATCTGCACATCTGGCATAACAGTAGATATTACAGTTTTTTTAAGTTGCTTTTATAGGGAATACTTTTTTCTTGAAAAAAATATATATCTTCCTATATATATGCTGTTGGTTGGCTAGGATGGTTTAGCTTTGATTTTTGATATTTGATGCCTGCAGTAATGTGATCTCTGTATGATTTCTTCAGCAACACACAAGGAAAGTGTTGTCTGTGATTTCCTAGTTGAATTAGGGTACAGTTATTGGTTGAGGTAACTAATGAAGTTTTGTTGGGGACTAGGACACCAGTTAAGCAAGTTTTAGGGACCCAACACTGGCATCAGTGGACTGAGCATGTCTGATCTCAGGCCTCAGATCAGCTTATACTGGCACCAATGTTAGTGAATCTTGGAGGACTGGTTCTTGAAACTGTAGGTAGCTTGTTTAGATACTGATAGTGAGAGCAGTGGGCCAGATATGTGCAGATTCTCAAGCCCCTGGGCAGCTGGTGTGATATGGGTTATGGCAATAGCAATGGTGAAGCAATCCACTGAAAACATAAATAGTCCATATTGTTGTTGCTGATAGTTGTAGTGGGTTGGGCTGGCCCACTGGTAGCATGTGCAGGTGGGTGTTATTTGTGCTAGTATTAGTAGTTTGGATCAACCAGACTTCAGATTCCACCAGGAGTGATCAGGTGCCCACAGCAGGCCAGTAGATGTCATAATTGAGTACTAGGAGGGATGGTCTGAGCCTACAGACTTGTGCTCAGACCACCTGGTACTTCCTTCAAGTGTTGGCTATGACAACTAAGCAGTGTGGCCACCAGTGGAATCTTCTGGTTTAGCCTGTTGTGGCTTCACTGTAGGTCTGCTATCTGGGAGTATGGGATCCTACTCACGTGGAATAGGAAGCTATGGGGAGTATAGACTGCTCAAATGCCAGGTCCACAGCAGCCTGCAGCAGGGTGGTGGCAATTGTCCTAGGAGTATGAGGTCTACCTCCTTCCTCCTCAGCCTGTAGGCAGCTGCAGTCTGCTACTGACCCAAAGGCAGGGAGTAGCCCAGCATTAAACTCAAAATGATGCTGTGGGCCTATGACAGGAGAAGGTAAGTCTCCTCTCCGGGAAGCAGCATGGGCAAGAAGCTGTGGGGAGTGAAAGTCACTCATGTCTCAGTCTCACAGAAACCCATAACATGGTGGTGATATTTTTCCCAGGAGGGCATGGTAGTGCCCATTCTCTCCACTCCCTCCTTGCAGTAGCAGCTATGTCAGCTCAGAGTAGGACATATATTCCTGGTTATCTAGGCTCTCAGAATGGCGCTGAGCTGAAGCTGGTCTTTGCTGGGATTTCTGAGAATTTTGAATGGGTTCCCTTTCTGGAGCAACTTCTCTGTGCAATCTCCAGGATTCTCTCTATGTTAGGCCTGAGGCCTGCATGACTCAAGAGGGTCTCCTATAGAAAAGAATGTAAAAGCCTGCTGCAAATGTATAGAGCCCCAGGAGCTTCTCCCAGCTCCCAGTCAGAGTCTGGCTGGGCAAATTGCCTCAAACCCTCTCCTTACTTGATTTAGTGCTTCCCATCCTTCCCTGATGAAACCTAGTGCTCTCTCCTAGATGATGTATTCAAAGAATAAGCATCTATTAATACTTATTTTTCTGGTTCCTCTGTGGCAGAGGTGCATACTCCCTGCATTTCATTAACTGTCTTCCATCCAAGATGAATGACATACATAATTTTGAAGTTAATATACTTTTTTTAATGTCTTGTCAATTCTTCTAATAGATGACTCACATTTATCAATCTGTATAAGAAAATTAATGAAAAATGGTGTGTCATTCTCAATTAAGTTACTGAAAAAAGTGTTAAGTAATATTTGAAATGATTTGGGCATATGAATCTATTTTTCAATTATAAATTTTGTAAATTTTTTTTTTTTTTTTTTTTGAGACAGAGCCTCAAGCTGTCACCCTGGGTAGAGTGCTGTGGCATCACAGCTCATAGCAACCTCCAATTCCTGGGCTGAAGCGAGTCTCCTGCCTCTGCCTCCCAAGTAGCTGGGACTACAGGTGCCTGCCAGAATGCCCGGCCATTTTTTGGTTGCAGCCGTCATTGTTGTTTGGTGGGCCCGGGCTGGATTCGAACCCGCCGGCTCAGGTGTACCCGCCTAGCCGGTTGAGCCACAGGCACCAAGCCAAATTTTGTAAAATTTAAAATATAGATCAAATAAATGAAATAAAATTCTAGAGTCCAAATAAAGATGTATTATAAGTTTAAAATATACATTGGATTTTGAATACTAAAATAAACATAAAATATTTCATTAACAATTTTATAATGAGTAAACATTAAAATAATATTTTGGTATATCATATTCAATATGTTATGTTATTAAAATTATTATTACTTGAGTCTTTTTACTTTGTATAATGTGATAATGTGGCAGTCAATTGTGTAAATTGTGGTAATTTATTGTCTCTGCAGTCAAAGTCACCCTTCAGTACCTGCGTTATGTTAATGGACTGGATTCTTAAAGCATTTCTCTGTTATGGTGAACAAGATTTTAGCCTTTATTAGTTGAGGGTACTGGAGAGACACTGAAGGATGAGAGGACTCCTCATCCTGTCTCTGACTGCTGAACTTTAGGGTTTTTATCTTGCTTCTGCTATACTGTCAGTGGACAGTATGAATGTTTGAGGACATTTGGTTATATGTACTCTGCCCCAATAATGTATCCAGAACTCACAGTCCCTCAGTAGTTTTACAACCCCCACCCCATCACCTTCCCGTGACCCTTCTGATACAGATACCACACGCTCCAGGCCCCACACTTACAGTTATACAGAATCTCATTATTGTTAAGAAGACAAAACTTAATACTGTCTACGTGAGCAAGATTATGATAACATTGATTTCATGTTTGATGTGAAATATTGCTAGTACTTCTTAGTAGAAAAATCTTAATTTTACTCTACATAATTTATGAATACACTCATTTTTCTACATAGTAACCATATACTCCAAACATTAGACAGATTACAATATTGTATTTTAATCAAAGTAATTAAAAATAATACTCATTGAAAAGGAAAGGGAATTTTACTGCAGTGTAAATTCCAATGCTCTCTGACTACAATTTCAGTCATGCAATGACCAGAATATTAAGCCATTAAAGAAATTATCCATGGGAAAACTGCTGATTCCATGTATTTGGGACTGAATATAGCACTAAAAATATGTTTCAGAAAGTTTAGTATTATATAACTACTTGGGTTATGTGGTTTTCATACGTTTTAGACTATTTACTAAAACCATGGGTCCTACATTTAATTGTTCACCACAAAGAGGAGTTTTTCAAGCTTCCAAAATAATAGATTCACATAAAATTTCATCAAAGTTTAGGATAAGAATTGCATTCGGTTACATACTCATGATAAATGTAATAATGACATTTTAAAGGCATTCTCAATGTGTGTGATCCACTAAAAAAATGTATTTGAAATTATTATGTAGCGTTTTTTTCCCAGAATTATCAAAACCAATTAATACGATTACAAACTGGATTTCACAAAATTCTGCCTGCATTAAGTAATAGGGAGATACAGGAAGTATCATTGGATTGCAGATAGCACAAAACTGGGCGACAATTCAAAAATGTATAATTGGATCATAGGCCAGAATTCTAAGATGAATGACAAGGTTTGGAGTCTATACTTCAAAAACCCAGATCTATTCTCAAGCCACTGGAAGTTACATTCTTTAGCCCTCTTAATTAGTAATTCCTTTTTTTTTTTTTTTTTTTATTAAATCATAGCTGCATACATTAGTGCAATCAAGGGGTACAATGTGCTGGTTTCATATACAATCTGAAATGTTTTCATCAAACTGTTAGGATACCCTTCATGGCATTTTCATAGTTATTGTATGAAGACATATTCTGCATTTAGTAAGTTTTGCCTGTACCCTTCTAAGACGCACCATAGGTGTGGCCCCACCAATTACCCTCCCTCCACCCCAACCTCACCCCTCCCCTCCCTTCCCATATTCTTGTGCTATAGTTGGGTTATAGCCTTCATATGAAACCTTTAAATTAGCTTCATAGTAGGGCTGAGTACATTGGATACTTTTTCTTGCATTCTTGAGAAACTTTGCTAAGAATATGTTCTAGCTCCATCCATGTAAACATGAAAGAGGTAAAGTCTCCATCTTTCTTTAAGGCTGCATAGTGTTCCATGGTATACATGTACCACAATTTATTAATCCATTTGTGGGTCGATGGGTACTTGTGCTTCTTCCATGACTTAGCAATTATGCATTGGACTGCAATAAACATTCTGGTACAGATGTCTTTGTCATAATGTGATTTTTGGTCTTCTGAGTATATACCTAGTAAAGGAATTATAGGATCGAATGGCAGATCTATTTTTAGATGTCTAAGTACTCTCCAAAATTCCTTCCAAAAGAAATGTAGTAGTGTACATTGCCACCAGCAGTGTAGAAGTGTTCCCTTTTCTCCACATCCACGCCAACATTTCTTGTTTTGGGATTTTGTTATGTGGGCTAATGTTATTGGAGTGATATCTCAAAGTGGTTTTGATTTGCATTTCTCTGATGATTAAGGATGGTGAGCATTTTTTCATGTGTCTGAAGGCCGTGAGCCTGCTTCTTTAGAGAAGTTTCTCTTCAAGTCCTTTGCCCACCCTGAGAAGGGATCACTTGTTCTTTTCTTGCTAATACATTTGAGTTCTCTGTGGATTCTGGTTATTAAACCTTTGTCAGAGGCATAACTTGCAAATATTTTCTCCCGTTCTGAGGGCTGTCTGCTTGCTATACTTACTATGTTCTTGGCTGTACAGAAGCTTTTTGTGCAGTTTAATCAGGCCCCAGTAGTGTATTTTTGATACTGCTTCAATTGCCTGGGGAGTCCTCCTCATAAAATATTCACCCAAGCCAATTCCTTCAAGAGTTTCCCCTACACTTTCTTCTAATATTTTGATAGTTTCATGTCTTAAGTTTAAATCTCTAATCCAGTGAGAGTCTACCTTAGTTCATGGTGAGATGTGTGGGTCCAGTTTTAGTCTTCTACAGGTCGCCAGCCAGTTCACCCAGCACCATTTGTTAAATAGGGAGTCTTTTCCCCACTGAATGTTTTTAATTGGGTTGTCAACAGTAAGTAGTTGGATTCATCTATTGGTTCTCTATTCCGTTCCAAACATCTACCTCTCTGTTTTTGTGCCAGTACCATGCTGTTTTGATGACTATCGATTTATAATAGAGTCTCAGGTCTGGTAGCGTGATTCCTCCTGCTTTGTTTTTATTTTTGAGTAATGCCTTGGCTATTCGAGACTTTTTCTGATTCCATATAAAACAAAGTATCATTTTTTCTAGATCTTTAAAATATGACATTGGAGCTTTGATAGGAATTGCATTAAAATTACTTGCTTTGGGTAGTATAGACATTTTAACAATGTTGATTCTTCCCAGCCATGAGCATGGTATATTTTTCCATTTGTTCACATTTTCAGCTATTTCTTTTCTTAACATTTCATAGTTCTCTTTATAGAGATCTTTCACATCC